>SMDT01000876.1:0-129550 GCA_005392925.1 Aquilaria sinensis | reverse complement strand
GCTCAATGGAATATCAAAGATAAGAGATAGCCATGGTCAAGGATGAAATAGACATCTAAATTGTTGTCATTGAAGATTTATCGAAAGCTGGCAATGGATTCAATAATCAAGGCTGCACTCATAAGGACGGGATGGATGCCAACTCAATGGAGTATCAAAGATAAGAAACATCTATGACATCAAAATATTGTCAAAAAATAGGATCCATTTTTCCGGTTAAGTGGCGGATACGGTACTCTGTGACTCTCAAGTCGGTTGTCTCAGTTGCCCATAATAACTGATTTCTTTCTCCCTTCTTTCTTTTATTTCCTTCTAAAAAAATGGATTCTACTCTTTCCTTCTAAAAATGGATTTTACTCCTGCCTTGAAAATACTTTCCTTCTCTCCCAATGAACATTCTTAAAAGGATTTACCAAGTTCTATGTGAACGATTAAGAGTTTTGATGCACAAAGGAATCCCTGAAGATGTGCGGTGGTTAATTGAAGCTAAGGTCCGTCTGGCAGGTGAAGTCCCAGATGCATTTGTGTCTCACATGCCTGGCTTAGGCAAAAGCTCTTATGCCAAAAAGCGAAGAGCGAAAAGGTTACAAGTCTGTCACAAATGTGGTCGATGGACTTGTGATACTAAATGTCGTTCTTTAGGAATGATCTCCGATAATCGAGAAGATAAAATACAATTCATCAAGAATGGCCTGAGTAAGGATTCTTTGGATGATATCCGATTGACTCTTGAGACGCATTCTTGTGGATCAGTGCAACGCGAACTTCTTGGTTTATGGAGTATTTTTCACAAAGAACGAGAGCGTTATAGTCCCGGGAATCTGACTTTAAAAGACCCTATTTGCCAGTTTGTAAGAAAACTAGATGGGAAGCAAATCCCCGACTCATAGAAGGCGTTGAAGCCGTTACTGGACGTAAAACCAGTGGAAGATGTGAGCCACAGTCACAATTACTGTACATACAATTTGTCATATTTGAAAATTTGCTTTTTCTTTTGACAATAATGCACTTACTCCTGTAAGCGTAATCAACACGTTATCCTTTCATCGCTATAAATGCGTGTTCTTCTTTCCGGTTAAGTAGCGGATACGGTACTCTGTGACTCTCAAGTCGGTTATTTCAGTTTCCTACAATAACTGATTTCTTCCTCTTTTCTCTCAAATTTTTCTCTCATCAATGGATTTTACTGTTTCTTCCCTGCGAAAATACTTTCCTTCCCTCCCAATAAATGTTCTTAAAATGATTTACCAAGCTAGATGTGAAAGAATCAGAGTTTTTATGCACAAAGGCATTCCTGACAATGCGTGGTGGTTAATTGAAGCTAAGGTCCGTTTGGCTGGTGAAGTTTCAGATGCATTTATGCCCCGTATGCCCGGCTTAGGTAAAAGCGCTTATGCCAAAAAGCGAAGAGCAAAGAGGCTAGGCGTTTGTCATAAATGTGGACGATGGAATTGTGATACTAAATGTCATTTTTTAGGGATGATGTCCAAAAATTGTGAAGATAAAAGAAAATTCATTAAGAATGGTCTGCGTAAGGAATCTTTGGATGATATCCGATTGACTCTTGAAACGCATTCTTGTGGAATAGTGCAACGTGAAATTATCAGTTTATGGAGGACTTTCTATGAGGAACGAGACCGTTACAGTCTTGGGAATCTGACTTTAAATGACCCTGTTTGCCAGTTTATAAGAAAACTGGATGGGAAGTAAATCCCCGACTCATAGAAGGCGTTGAAGCCGTTACTGGACGTAAAACCAGTGGAAGACGTCAGCCACAGTCACAACTATTGTACATGCTAGCTGTCACTTTTGAAAATTTTCCTTTTCTTCTGACAATAATGTACCTACTCCTATAAATGTAATTGACGTGAGCTACAGTCACAACTACTGCACATGCTAGCTATCATTTTTGAAAATTTTCCTTTTCTTCTGACAATAATGTACCTACTCCTGCAAATGTAATTATTGCATTATCTTTTTATCTCTACAAATGCATGCCCTTCTTTTCATTTCTCACAGGTGTAAGGATAGGAATGGATAGAACCTCAACTCATAAATTGTGAAGTATTTGTGTATTATGTGGGGCTTTTCCTGGAAAAGATGAAGAGTATTTGAAGGAAGCCAACCATTTGGGTAAAGTATTAACTGAGCGAAAGATACATTTAGTTTATGGGGGAGGTAGTGTCGGATTAATGGGAGGTGTAGCATCAGCAGCATCTCTAGGAGGAAGCCGAGTTTTGGGTATTATCCTTGCACCTTTGAAATTGATTTCTGGGGACACAATTGGAGAAAAATTAGTAGTTAAAAATTTGCAAGAGCATTTGTTACAAATGCTTTTTAACTCTGATGCTTTTATTGCTTTACCAGGAGGTTTTGGCACATTGGGAGAAATTTTCCAAATTGCACCAGGCCCAACTTAATTTGCACAACAAACCCATTGGGCTGTTGAATGTTAACAATTTCTTTGCAGGTCTGATATCTTTTATGGATTACGCTGTGCAAAAGAAATTTATCTCAGTGGTGGCACGACGAATCCTAATATCCGCATTAACTGCTGAAGAATTGCTAGATAAAATGCAAGCTTTTGTTCCTGAACCAGATCCAGCAATGATTTAGATAGACTGGACACGATAGTCTTTCCCGACCAGTTCCATCCCATAATTGTCCTTTACCTGGTCTGTTGAAGCACTGTGGAAGAAAAAGCGATCGGACTTGTGAATCTGTTTATCTTGTCCTTTAGTTTTATTATCAGCATTTTTTTTTATTATTATTATTCAGGGAATTTCTTCTTTCTTCTTCATCTTTTAGGATAGTTTTTGTTCATGCTGATATCAAAACCATTGGACAAAGCCTTTAGTTTGGAAGGACTGAGTAAGGAGTAATTTTGCTCTTGAGACGCATCCTATTAAGTATACTAGTCATAACATTTTGGGGTAGCTAAACTTCAACCTTATTTGGATGACATATCTCACAAGGAAATCTATATTTTCTAAAGAAAATATTAGATGAAACCTGGATATTGATTCCAAACATCCATTCCCTTTGCATAATTTGTCAGTTTTATTGCCATTTTATGGAATTTCTCATCATTCAAGATTCACTCATTTCATGGAATTTTAAATTTTTGCACTCACCTATTATGAAAATTCACACTTCCTAAGAAACTATTCCAAGTTCAATTGTCATCGTAAAAATTTTTGCTTGAGGTACTAAGGAAAGTTCCTTAACCTCACAAAGAAGAAAAAGCTTTTTCTTCTTAAGATTAGAAGCAATGTGAGAGTTTATATTGCGAAAAGTCTAGGAAAGCTCCTTAACCTCAGAAAGGAGGAAAGAGTTTTTCTCATTTGTCTAGTTTTCTTAAACGATAGGAGAGTTCCTGTTGTAGGGGTACTAAGGAAAGCTCCTTAGCCCAAAAAAGGAGGAAAGAGTTTTTCTCCTTTGTCTATTTTTCTTAAACGATAGGAGAGTTCCTGTCGTAGAGGTACTAAGGAAAGCTCCTTAACCTCAAAAAGGAGGAAAAAGTTTTTCTCCTTTGTCTATTTTTCTTAAACGATATGAGGTTCCTGTCAGGAAAGAGTTTTTCTCCTTTGTCTATTTTTCTTAAACGATAGGAGAGTTCCTGTCGTAGAGGTACTAAGGAAAGCTCCTTAACCTCAAAAAGGAGGAAAGAGTTTTTCTCCTTTGTCTCCTTCTTAAACGATAGGAGAGTTCCTGTCGTAGAGGTACTAAGGAAAGCTCCTTAACCTCAAAAAGGAGGAAAGAGTTTTTCTATTTTTCTTAAACAATAGGAGAGTTTTTCTCCTTTATCCATTTTTCTTAGGCGATAGGAGAGTTCCTGTCGTAGGGGTACTAAGGAAAGCTCCTTAACCCCAAAAAGGAGGAAAGAGTTTTTCTCCTTTGTCTATTTTTCTTAAACGATAGGAGAGTTCCTGTCGTAGGGGTACTAAGGAAAGCTCCTTAACCTCAAAAAGGAGGAAAGAGTTTTTCTCCTTTGTCTATTTTTCTTAAACGATAGGAGAGTTCCTGTCGTAGAGGTACTAAGGAAAGCTCCTTAACCTCAAAAAGGAGGAAAGAGTTTTTCTCCTTTGTCTATTTTTCTTAAACGATAGGAGAGTTCCTGTCATAGAGGTACTAAGGAAAGCTCCTTAACCTCAAAAAGGAGGAAAGAGTTTTTCTCCTTTGTCTATTTTTCTTAAACGATAGGAGAGTTCCTGTCGTAGAGGTACTAAGGAAAGCTCCTTAACCTCAAAAAGGAGGAAAGAGTTTTTCTCCTTTGTCTATTTTTCTTAAACGATAGGAGAGTTCCTGTCATAGAGGTACTAAGGAAAGTTCCTTAACCTCAAAAAGGAGGAAAGAGTTTTTCTCCTTTGTCTATTTTTCTTAGACGATAGGAGGGTTCCTGTCGTAGAGGTAATAAGGAAAGTTCCTTAACCTCAAAAAGGAAGAGGAAAAGGTTTTTCTCCTCAGAGTTTAGGCGGCGAGAAGGTTCTCAATGCCTAGCTAAGGTCGGACGAAATTTGGTAACGGCTTTGCATGCATCATGTCCCATGAGGCATGCAAAGGGGGGCAGCTGTTGACACCCAATTTCGTCCAGCTATTAAAATAAAAAAATTAAAAAAAATTAAAAAAAAAAAATTAAATTAAAAAAAATTAAATTAATTAGTTTAGGGGGGCATTTTTGTTTCGTAAGGTTAGTTGAAAAATAATATATATATATATATATAAAATATATAAAGGGGGAATTTTTTTTAAAAAAATTGACAAAATTGAGAAGTTTGGGGTAAATCTGACAAAATTGAGAAGTTTGGGAAGAATCTGACGAAATCTGGAAGTTCCAGGGAAATCTGGTAATTATTCGCATGGTTTTGGGCCAAATTGACAGAACAGACAAATTTGGGCCAATCAGTAATTTCGTGAAAAACCTGGGACTAGACCAGTAGTCAATGAAAGCTGAAGGACTAAAACTGTCATTTTGACCAAATTATGTTTTAAATCTGTTTTTAATTAAATTTCAAATTTTTTTTAAAAATTGAAGGAATCCAATGCTCCTCCCCTATAAATAGGGGTCCAAACCTGCAAAAAAAAAAAACGAAAATTAGCAAGATTTTAGCTTCTTACTTAAAAAAGGTAAAACTGTAGCTATAGTCCCTGGCCACTCCTCCCTCACCCAGAAAAATCCTAAACTTCTATCCCTGTTCCCTGCTGCCGTCCGTTATCCAACGTTTCCAGCCGAAACCACGTTTTCGTTTCCGTCAAACCTTTCGCCGTTGTCTTCACTCCGTCACCCTCCATCCCATCGCCGTTTTCACGCCGTCGTCTCCTCCGCCCGTCGCCCCCGTCGCCGCCTCGCCGTCCTCGCGTCGACCTCGCCCAAGCCCCCTCCTCGTCGTCCCGCCTCTTTCCGGTTCCGGCACCGTCCTCTCCCACTCAGTCTCGCCTGTCGCCTCCGAGCCAAGCCTCGGTGGCCTCCCCCTCTATCGCAACCAGAAGACGTTGAATCGGAGAAAAAACCCGCCTTCCCGCGACCCTCCTCGCGTTCGACCCAATCAACCTTCTCCTCCTTTGAGTATAACTCGTCTTTTAGCCCTTCATCTTCTTTTTATTCATCCACATAAGTCACTAACTTTCTTTTTCTTTGCAGAACTAATTATTAACAACAATTTTTTTTTTTTTTCTTTCTTTTTCTTTTCTTTTCTTTTTCTTCTTTCTTGTTATTTTTTTTATGGAAGGTTATACCTCCTACTTTTATGTGGATGGCCAAATGCCCCACCTTATTTATTTATTTATTTATTTTATTTATTTATTATCATTTTATTTACTTTTATTTACTTTTATTTTATTTTTTTTACGTGGATGACTAAACGCCCACTTTCTTTATTTATTTACTTTTATTCATTTATTTACTTTATGCACTTTATTTTTTTTTATGTGGATGGTTAAGCGCCCCACTTTATTTATTTATTTACTTTTCTTCATTTATTTACTTTATGCACTTTATTTTTTTTACGTGGATGGTTAAACACCCCACTTTATTTATTTATTTATTTACTTTTTATGCACTTTATTTTTTTTATGTGGATGGCTAATCGCCCCACTTTATTTATTTATTTACTTTTCTTCATTTATTTACTTTATGCACTTTATTTTTTTTACGTGGATGGCCAATCGCCCCACTTTATTTATTTATTTATTTTTTTACGTGGACATTTATTTATTTTTTATGCACTTTATTTTTTTTTACGTGGATGGCCAAACGCCCCACTTTATTTATTTATTTATTTTCTTTTTTATTTACTTTATGCACTTTATTTTTTTTACGTGGATGGCTAAGCGCCCCACTTTTTATTTATTTATTTTTTGCACTTTTTTTCATTTATTTACTTTTCTGCACTTTATTTTTTTTACGTGGATGGCCAAGCGCCCCACTTTCTTTATTTATTTACTTTTCTCCATTTATTTACTTTATGTACTTTATTTTTTTACGTGGACGGCCAAGCGCCCCACTTTCTTTATTTATTTACTTTTTTACATTTTATTTATTTATTTCTTTATTTTTCTGCACTTTATTTTTACATGGACGGCCAAATTTTTCCACTTTTCTTTATTTATTTACGTTTTCTGCAAGCTTTATTTATTTCTTTATTTATTTAC
This sequence comes from Aquilaria sinensis, assembly GCA_005392925.1. Classification (NCBI taxonomy): domain Eukaryota; kingdom Viridiplantae; phylum Streptophyta; class Magnoliopsida; order Malvales; family Thymelaeaceae; genus Aquilaria; species Aquilaria sinensis. The sequence continues at coordinate 122,899 of SMDT01000876.1, read as the reverse complement.
TTTTTCTGCGCTTTACTTTATTTATTTCTTTATTTATTTACTTTTCTTCACTTTATTTTTACGTGAATGGTTAAGCGCCCCACTTTATTTATTTACCTTTTTTTATTTATTTACTTTCTGCAATTTATTTTTCTTTATGTGGATGATTAGCCTTATTTTATTTATTTATCATTTATTTATGGCTGGCCAAGAGTCCCATCTTACTTCCTTATTTTATTTTTTTTTTATTTGTTTCTATTACAACCAAGTCCCTTCGTCCTTTATTTTTCCGTCATTATTTGGAATATTAAGACACGTATCTTTTTTTTTATTATTTTCTTTAAATAAAAAAATTTAACCTTTTATTCCTTTTATTAAAATAAGTTTTATAAAAAAAAATCATAACCAGATGATTCAATAAAAATTAAAAGCTTTGAATAAGTATTTTTTTAGATCTATGGATTAGATAATTATTTTAAAAAAAAATCTTTCAAAAAAAATGAAAAGGAAAATAAAATTTAAAAATAATAAAAAGGAAAATAATATTAAGATCATTAAAAATCCATATTCGGATAATTTGGTAAAAATTTATTACAAAAATTAATAATTAATTAAATAATTTAATAATTAAAAATTAAATTTCATTAAATTCCACATCCGGGTGATTCGATAGAATCCATGGTTTGGAAAATATCAAATTTATAATAAAAATGAATAAAAATCAAGTACCAAGATAAAAAAATCCATATTCGGATAATTCGACAGAATTTATGATATGGATTAATAATTAATTAAAATATTTAATAATAAATAAAAACTAAATTTCATTAAATTCCATATTCGGGTGATTTGATAGAATTCATGGTTTGGAAATATCAAATTTATTATAAGAAAAAATTATAGAAATTAATTACCAAGATTTAGAAGTCCATATTAATTTAAAAATCCATATCTGGATGATTCAGTTAAAACCTCTGGTTTGAAAATTAACTAAAATTATTTAAAAGCAAGAAAAACAAAATTAAAATCAACTAAGGTACCAATTTTGGATGTTAGAAAAAAGTTATTTTAACGTAACCGTACTCCCAAACCCTCGAACTCTCGTAGATCTTTTTTTAGGTGTCCAATCAACCTAGGTAAAACCGATTGGTGGCGACTCCCAAAAACCCCCACGTTGCCACAGTATTTAGCTGAGTTAAGGCCATGATATAGTGCATGGATGCACATACATGTAATACATGTAAATTTTGGACAATGTATGTGAACATTTGTGGGCTAAATGGCTATGTATGTGAAGCTATGCACAAGCTGTCTAAGTGTGAATGATAGGCTGCTTGTTTGTAAATTCTGTTTTGACCACATAAAGTTGCTATATGCAAGAGCATGTAATTCCTATATGTATTGGACATGTATGGGATAGTCTTGGAGGGCTTACCCCTTGTGAGTGAAGTGTTTGCACACATATGAAATTTTGTATGGGCATAATGGTCATAAAGTGGACAGAATTTCGTGCACTCAAAGTTCTATATCTCCCTATGTAGAGTGAATCTTGGTATGAAATTTTGACCAAACCTAGATCACATCTAGAGGTTTAACTGGGTTGTAGAATTCATGTATTTGGAGCCATTTAGCCAAAGTTATGACGTTGCAAATTTGGCTAATTTACTGTGCATTTGGTCAGAATTTTGTAACCAACTTAAAAATCCATAACTTGGTCCATAGGTGGGCTATTGATAAAAAAAATTCGTTGGTTTGGTATAAGTTTCTACTTGATAATGGAGCAAATAAAATATGGTGGTACATGGCTATATTAATACAATTTTTTGAGAGAAGTTTGGGTGCAGTGACTGGAAACATGAACTTAACATGATTGCGTAATGTATGGTAGCCAAGATTAAGACTTGTGCTAGTGTTTTTCTTCATTGCTACCATGATGTGCATAAATTGAGAATATGTGTGTAACGGTTGGACCAATATGCATGTATTTACATAGTGCCCAAGAGGGCTACTTGGGTATGCACATTAAGGGTATTGTTCTGATGGCCTACAGGACATAAGAATCCTAGGATTTTAAATGCATAATTTTGGCACCGTAACTGGACTATCCCAGAGTGGATAATAGATGTTGGTATCAGAGCATGGTTTGTACATGTACATAGCATATAGTTGCATCATGCATGCTAGCTACATACATGAACTCATTTTGGTGACCTGCTAGTGTCAAGTAGTATTAAAATTCTTATGATCTTTACATGTGCTCTATGATGAATCATGAACATAGGAAGTAATTATGGTTGCTACAAGGAGAGGGGAACCACCCCGAAGGCCTCCTACTGAGCATAGGCAACAAAGAGATGGATAGGAATGGGAGAATCAGGGCCAACAGAGGGCAGCAAATCCTGAAGTGCCATAAATTTGGTTGGAGCTTTATAGGAACTTGGCTCTAATCAATAAAAACTTAGTAAGGCTGATGTAAGCACAACCACAATGAGAACCAGTTCAAAATTCACATCAACAACCAGAAGAGGAGATTAGGAACACATCTAAATATGTTCCTTTTGGAAGATCAGAAACTATAAATGGTGAACCTGATGAGGTGGAAGACGAGGATAGGAGAAATCCAAGAGGAAGAAGAGTGAGATCTGAGGTTGGTCAAGTGTCCAGGACCAATCCTTCAGTCTACGACCATTCCTCCACTAGCAATGAGATTGAGGAAGGCCATAAGAGAAGAGGCAAGAGAAGGCATAGAGATCATGTAGAGCATCATCATGCTGAAGGTTCTCAAAGATTCAGGAGACAAAGAGCAGGAACTGGAAGGCCTAGATGAGGTTAGACTATTGGAGAGGTTCCAAGGACAAATACCTCCACAGTTTGATGGAAGAGCATAACTAGAAAGAGCTGTGGAGTGGTTAATCTTTATAGAAAAGATGTTTGAGAGGATGCCACTTAGTTCCACCAAGAAAGTGTCACTGGCTACTTATAATTTAGTAGGTAGTGCAAAGATGTAGTGGAGGAGCACCAGAGATAGATATGCTGTCCAGAGGGACAGAAGGCCAGGAGGAGATATAGCGATGAGCTAGTTAGAGTTGACTCAGCTTTTTCAGGAGCAGTATGTTAGTGATGCCATCAAGGACTTGAAGCAAGCTGAATTTGATGCTCGAAGGTAGGACAAGCTGAGTGTCCTAGAGTATCAACACAAATTCAATTGGTTGGTGAGGTATGTTCATCAGTATCATGGATTGGAAGAGCTGAAGGCTAAGAGATTTGTCAAAGGCCTAAGATCAAACATTAGAAAGGCTGTGAGGCCATTTGGAGTAGTGTTATAATATGAGGCAAGAGCAGTATGAGAGTAGGTACTTTCCCAGTGGACCTGGGGAAAGTAGCCACATAGGGGGAAAGTAGAAGAAGCCACCATATGGCAAAGGAATTGCCAAGAGTTCCCATCCAAGTGGTGTAGGCAAGGTTAAAAGAAAGCCCCCTAGTCTATGGTGCCCTAAGTGTAAGAGGTTTCATGGGAAGAAACCTTGTTACTTTGACACCCAGGCATGTCTGAGATGTGGTGCAATGGATCATTGGATCATTAGATCTAAGATTGCCCACATGGTCAAGAAATAAGACCAGAAGACCAAGGTCTAGTGAGACCTCCTATAGCACCTAGGGAGGGATAGTAGAGACCAGTTCCTCCAGTGCCATGGGCTCTAGTGCAAAGAGCTGGCCGAGTGTTCCGGATAGAGAGACCAGAGTCACCACAGTAGGAAGGAGCACTAAGAGGTAACATTTACTTAAATGGTGTGCCTGTTAGTGTTCTGTTTGATACGGGTACATCTGTGTCTATAGTGGCTAGGAAATTTGTTGATGCCATGAAGTTGCCCACTGAAATCATGCTTAGGATATCCTTGGTGAAAATAGCAGATACTCAATCCTAAGTATGATATAGTACTGGGTATCAATTGGCTTGCTATGCATAACATAAGAATTAATTGTGTTAAGGGAGAAATCATATTGCCTAATGGTGAAGTGCATGCATTAGTGAATTCTAATGAATTAGTGTATGAAATGCATGGCACAGAACTAAAGGTATTAGATGAAATACCTATGATTTCTAAGCATCATTACTATTATGCATTCAATGGCTTGGATTGTGATGAAGAAATGGATAGAATACCTACAGTAAGAAACTTACCACAGGTCTTTCCTAAAGATTTGTTAGGTATTCCTCCACCAAGGGAGATTGAGTTTGAGATGAAGCTGCAGCTAGGAACTAGTCCAATATCCATTCCTCCTTACAGAATGCCTATGTCAGAAATGAATGAGCTCAAGAAACAACTTGATGAACTTGTTGAAAAAGGGTTCATATAGCCAAGTGTTTCACCATGGGGAGCTCTAGTGCTCTTTGTGAAGAAGAAGGATGGATCATTGAGACTATGCATTGACTACAAGAAGCTTAATGTAGTGACTATAAAGAGCAAGTATCCAGTCCTTACAATTGAGGATCTATTTGATCAACTTAAGGGAGCTAAGATTTTTTCCAATATTGATTTGAGATCTGGATACTTTCAATTGAGAATAAAGGAAGAGGATATTCCTAAGACTACATTCAAGACTTGATATGGGCATTATGAGTACACAGTGAAGCCATTTGGTTTGACTAATGCCCTAGCTACTTTCATGGACCTGATGAATAAGGTGTTTAGACCACATCTAGATAAATTTGTGGCTGTGTTCATTGATGACATCCTAATGTATTCCAGGGATAAAAATGAACATGAACATCATTTGAAGATTGTCTTAAAGACTTTGTTGGAGCATCAGCATTATGCTAAGTTATCCAAGTGTCAATTCTAGATAAAGGAAGTATCTTCTTAGGACATATTATAGATGTATTATAGATGCACAAGGCCTTAAGGCAGACCATGAAAAGGTCAAGGCAGTGCAAGAATGGGAAAGACCAAAGATTGTAAAGGAGATCAAAAGTTTCCTAGGATTAGCTAGATACTATAGAAGATTTGTATCAGGATTCTCCATGATTGCCTCAGCTCTTACTCATCCGAACAAGAAAGGTCAAAGGTTTGAGTGGATTGAGAAATGTGAAAAAAGTTTATAGGAGCTCAAGAAGAGGTTGATTAAAGCTTCAGTATTGATTTTTCTTAATCCAAGCAAGCCCTATATCATCTATACGGATGCATCTAGATCTGGGTTAGGTTGTGTACTTATGCAAGATAGAAATGTCATTGCTTATGGGTCAAGATAGTTAAGACCCCATGAGCAAAATTATCCTACCCATGACCTAGAACTAGCTACAGTGTTTTTTTTCTTTGAATCAATGGAGGCATTAGTTGACGGGTAGTTCTTTTGTGATCTAAACTGACCGTAAAAGCCTAAAGTACTTATTTACTCAAAAAGAGTTGAACATGAGGAAAAGAAGATGGTTAGAGTACATTAAAGACTATGATTGCAGCATAGAGTATACAGAAGGCAAAGGAAATCTGGTGGCACATGCCTTGAGCAGGAAACACATAGGTCTTCTAAAAGAAGGATCCATAGATGATCATGATGAGCATAATAGTCTGCCATGCCTATGGCATAGGTGGCAGAAATGGGAGGAAGCGCAAATCTATACATTGACAATCTAGTTTGGATGAATTGAAGAGGTCAGAAAAGTGCAAGAAATAGATCCTGAGTTGAGAAAGATTTCAGGAGAGGAAAAAGGTTCCTTGTATGAATCTTTTGCCTACAAGTAAGGATTAATGTACTTCAAGGACCAAATCTATGTGCCTCAAGGACCAAAGCTTAGAGATGAAATACTTGAAGAATTTGACACAAGCAAGTTGAACATCCATCCAGGAAGTGAGAAAATGTATAAAGATTTGAAGACTCACTTCTAGTGGCCAAACATGAAGGGAGACATAGCCACTTATGTCTCTAAATGTGCCACATGCCAAAGGGTAAAGGTAGAGCACTAGAAGCCAGCTGGTACCTTTCAGACTCAACCTATACCAGTGAGGAAGTGGGGCAACATAACCATGGGCTTTCTGCCTATGACCAAATTAGGGCATGATACAATCTGGGTCATTGTGCATAAGCTAACCAAATGTGCGCACTTTTTACCTATGAGACTCACAAACTCCTTGGAGAAGTTGGCTCAAATGTATATCTAGGAGATAGTGAGATTACATGGAGTACCAGACTCCATTGTATCTGATAGAGATCTAAGATTTACAGCTCAGTTTTGGAGTGCTTTTCACAAAGCACTAGGTACCAAAATCCACTTGAGTACTACTTATCACCCTCAAACTGATGGGCAAATTGAAAGGGTGATACAAATACTAGAAGATATGCTCGGGAGATGTGAGTTGGATTTCAAAGGTGAATGGGGCCAACACTTGCCATTGGTGGAATTTTCCTATAACAATAGTTATCAAAGGATGTAGTGCATGGATGCATGTACATGTAATACATGTAAAGTTTGGACAATGTATGTGAACATTTGTGGGCTAAATGGCTATGTATGTAAAGCTATGCACAAGCTGTCTAAGTGTGAATGATAGGCTACTTGTTTGTAAATTCTATTTTGACCACATAAAGTTGCTATATGCAAGAGCATGTAATTCCTATATGTATTGGACATGTAAGGGATAGTCTTGGAGGGCTTACCCCTTGTGAATGAAGTGTTTGCACACTTATGAAATTTTGTATGGGCATAATGGTCATAAAGTGGACAGAATTTCAATGCTGCATTCAAAGTTCTATATCTCCCTGTGTAAAGTGAATCTTGGTATGAAATTTTGACAAAACCTAGAGCACATCTAGAGGTTTAACTAGGCATTGGAATTCATTCATTTAGAGCCCTTTAGTCAAAGTTATGACATTGAAAATTTGGCTAATTTACTGTTCATTTGGTCAAAATTTTGTAACCAACTTAAAAAATCCATAACCCAGTCCATAGGCGTGCTATTGATGTAAAACCAAATTCCTTGGTTTGATCTAAGTTTTTCCTTGATAATGGAGCAAATAAAATAGGGGTACATGGCTAGATTAATATAGTTTTTTTTAGAGAAGTTCGGATGCTGTGGGTGGAAACATGAACTTAACAAGATTGCCTAATGTATGGTAGCCAAGATGAAGACTTGTGCTGGTGTTTTTCTTCATTGTTGCCATAATGTGCATAAAATGAAAATATGTATGTAATGGTTGGACTGATATTCATCTATTCATATAGTGCCCAAGAGTGCCACTTGGGTATGCACATTAAGGGTATTGTTCTGATGGCCTACAAGACATACCAATCATGGATTTTAAATGCACAATTTTAGCACCATAACTGGACTACACCAGAGTGGATAATGAAATATATGTTTTATGCTTTGGTACTATTTTAATATTGTTTTTGAGTGCTCGCTAGCCTATTTTCTATCGTGTGTTTTATATATAAAATGAAGAACAAAGCTACTCATGCATGATTATTACTAGAACTAGGCTAGAAAGCTTAGGAGCATGTGCATGTTTTATTGAACCATCAAGTGAAAAAATGGTATTATAAATACATAAAATGAACTTCTTCTTTGCAATGGCTTGATAATGATCCATGGATCCTTGGAGGCCTCATTCTATGTGTGAGTGAGGTTGGTCCTACATTACCTGGGTAGGGCAGTGGATACCTTACCGATGGCATTTAAGAATAGTATGTTATTCTAGCATTATATTATGTTTGATTATGGTACGTAGAAAGAAAGAATAAACATAATTATTAGAATAATGGCTCAAAAAAATATAATGACTCATGATCAAAATACAATTGTCTAATGATTGGCTTTTGAACACTTCGCCATCATCCATTTAGGTATCTAATGCCAATGAATCTAGAATCACCATCATGCTACTACTGCTTAAGGAATTTCACCAGTGGATCAACAATGTTTCTATTAGTTGACATCCTACATATGCGTACATCACCTCTCTTTGTGTTGTCACTAATGAGATTATAGTATCAGAGTATGCTCTTAGATTGCTGGTTAGATCTGCTTTTTTAGTTTGCAAGATTGCTTCATTGTTGTCACAATAGTTCTCTATTAGGTCCCTAATGCTAGGAACCATTCCAAGTTGATGAACTCCTTGATTTTAACTATATTTTTTGAAACATCAAAGGTGGCAATCTACTTAGAATCTATTGTACATGCAACCACTATCTCTTGCTTTGAAGTATTCTAGCTCATAGCACCACCTATAAGGCAAAACAAAAAACCCAATTGTGATATGAAATAATCCTTATTAGACTGTAACCTAACATTGGTGTAACTTTTAACAATAAGGTCATGGTCGCTTCTATAGACCAAGAATGCATCCTTATGCCTTCTTAAGTGTTAAAAATGTTCTTAACAATCATCCAATGACATTCACTTAGGTTATATTAGTTTGTACTCATCATCATCAAAGTTATGAGACAGAAGGTTAAGTACATAGCATCACATACATGATAGATCTGTTGGTGTTATGCCCAAAAGCCAATCATGAGATGATTGCATTTTGCACATTAAGTCATGATATTTTATTGAGGCATTAATCCAGTAATTATGTTTGTTGTTTTGCTTCTGCGTAACGTAATAAATATTGTTTCTGCATAACGTAATAAATATAACTATAACCCTAGAATAATGATATTCTTAAATGTCATTGGTCTAGTATTATTGCGAATGGGTTACAATAATACATAACGACTAGCATATGTGGAGACTAATATGAGATATGTAGTCTACAGATGGCTACAAGTTGGAGAACTTGTGTGCTGGACCGACCCACCATGAGAACACTACAAGGTTATGACATTGTTATATGAGTGTCATAAGTGATTCTCATAGTGATCATGGTATATGTAGTCCTTTGACCTAAGGTCATCAAGGTTTTTTACATGTGAGTCACATACTTTGATACTTCCTTTTGTTGCTCGTAACTGAGTGAACTTGAAGAAGGTTATTGGTATGTCACATATCATGCAGAGGTTTTGTATGATCAAGTTTGGATTTGTCCTTCCTATATAATGGGAGTGATATCTTCGGGCCCTCTGATAGAGTGAGACTAAGAAAATGCATGGCTATGCCCAGATGAATTGATATACGATATCAATGTCATCAGTTTTTGTTTACTCGGTAATCAAGAAATCAAAGATTAGGCTATATGAGAGTGACACATTCTATGTCTCGTGCTTAGTCTTGATATCTTGGACAATGGGACAATGACATATACGGATAATGATCATAAAGGTTTAGTCGAATCACCGACAATGTTGTTACTTGGGTAGCAATGATGTGTTGCTAGACACCGCTCATTGCTTATGATCATAAAGCTTATTTGGATTATTTGAGTGCATGGGCTAATTTATTTAGATTATGGTTTCATATAATTTTGTATTAATAATTGGCCCAAAAGATGAGCCATTATTAAGCCAGAAATTGAACCTAATTAGATTAGGGCTTTGAAACGCATTGGGCTTGGAAGTTGAGTCTCATTATAAATACATCATAGAGTGAGAAATTCGCAACTTTTTGCCCTAGCCTCCCAAAAGTTCCAGCCATATTCTTCTCTTTCCATTCCTTAAAGGATGCAAGCTACCACTATAGTTGCAAGAGAAACGCATCTGTCGGGATATGGTGGAGGTGTGGTGATCCTGAGAGGCTCATGTGGATACCATAGAGAGCTTGAACATGTCAAGTATTCAAGTTTTTGTGATTCAACTCAACAGTTGGGTGAAAGATCTCAACCGAATTAGGTATGAAAAATTTTGAACACTTGGTTTACCCCGTTTCTCTTAGATCCTGGAGGGTTTCAGTTATATTTAGCTGCACTTGTTTGGCTCCCAAAACCCAACAAGATCCAATTACCAAGGTTTGTTAAATCTTGCTCATGCATGCTCCCTTATCTGTTGTGCTATGACATTGAGATTTTGGGAGTTATGCTATGTGACATGTGCAAGAATCCTTTCTTGTAGTCTTGCAAGCTAAACCTTTTTAGCACCTTACTCATACATATACTCTAACTTAGGCCAAGCAACTTTCTTGATCTATCTCTATAGATCTTGATGCCTAACACATAGGCTATTTTGCTTAAGCCATTCATAGAGAAACATTTACCTAACCAAGTCTTTACATACTATAGCATGGGGATGTCATTATACACAATGTCAAGAAGACAATAATACCCCCAATAACCTTCTTGGAAATAAAAGGTTCATTTTCATTCTTTATGAAACCAAATTCTTGGATTGCTTCACGAAAACAAATATTCAAACTTTGAGAACCTTGCTTTAATCCATAAATGAATCTCTGCAACTTCCAAACCTTATCAATGTTCTCTAGAGTAACAAACCTTTAGGCTATGTCATGTACACAATTTCAAGTATATTTTTATTAAGGAAATCAATTTTGGCATCCATTTCATATATCTTATAGTTATGATGGGTAGCTATAGCCAGTAAAATTCAAATGGATTTAAGCATGACAACTGGTGAATAAGTTTCCTAATAGTTAACACCATGAATTTTCTCAAAACCTTTTATAGCCAATCATCCCTTATAATTAATTACATTACAATCTATATTAGTTTTCTTCTTGAAGACCTATTTGCACCAAATGGGTTTTACCCATTCAAATGGACCAACCAAGTCCAAATTTTGTTTTCACTCATGGACGCCATCATTGATGTCAAGCCCTCAAGCCACTTCCCAAAATCTGGGCCCATTATAGCTTGTTGGTAGGTTGTAGATGCATCTTAATCCATGAATGTCACATCACCAATATGAGTCTTGAGAAACCATACCTATGAGAAATCTGAACCTATTGGACTCCTGCCAAATCATACAAGGCCTATGTGGGCTTTATGATAATTGAAGAGGTTCCACTATCCCAACATCTAATGCTGCCTATTTAAGTTCTATATCGAGTTCAATGCCCATTTGATGTTCTCAAATTTCTTCAAGTTCTATTTCCTTCCACTAGTTTTTCTAAAGATAAAATCTTTCTCTAGAATGACACCAGTTTGAGTAATCAACAATTTCTACTTAGAAGGATTGCAGAAATAATATCACTTTGTTCTTTTGTGATACCCAACAAAAAGACAACTATCATATTTGAGCCCGAGTTTGTTCGAGTATTGATGTCTCACATAAGCATCATGGCCCCAAATCTTCATAAAAGACTAGCTGGGACATCTTTTAGTCTAATATCTCATATAGTGTGTTTTTAATTGGTTTTGATGGACGACAGTTTAGTGTAAAGGCAATTGTGACTAGCGCATGTCCTCAAAAGTAGATTAGAAGGTTAGCTTGGCCCATCATAGATCTAACCTTGTCTAATAGAGTTCAATTTCTCTTGTTAGATACGCCATTCCATTGAGGTGTGCCAACTATAGTGAGTTTTAATACTATACCACAGTATTTCAAATAGTGAAGGAATTCAAGATCCAAGTACTCTCTACCTGAATCTAATCAAAGTAGTTTGATACTCTTTCAAAGTTTATTCTAGATTTTATTGCTAAATTCTTTGAACCTTCCAAAGGATTATGACTTGTGTTTCATGAGATACACATAGCCTATTATATTCAAGTGATAAGTAGAAGTAATGAAGTATTGGAAATCTCCTCTAGCCTATGTAGACATAGGCACACATACAAACTAAGTGTGAGTGCTGACAATTCACAAGCTTTTCACTATATCAAATAAAAGTGGTTTTGGTCATCTTTCCCAATAAACATGGCTCATGTGTCTTATATGACACAAAATCAAATTAGTCCATGAGCTTATCTTTAAGGAGCTTGGATATGCGAGTCTCATTTATCTGGCCCAAGCAATAGTGCCAGAGATAGGTCATGTTTCGATCATTTAATCTAACGTTCTTGGTGTTCACATTATATATTGGTTTCTTGAGTTCTTAAACGTACAAACCATTGCATAGTTTTGTACTACCGTAAAAGATTTCATTCAATTAAATAAAACAACATTTGTGCTATATTATAAGTGAAAACCTTTTCATGTCCAAACAAGAAACAAAAATCTAATTTTTGCTAATAATAGGCATAAAGTGACAATTTTCTATTTCTAAAACCAATCCAGTACACAAACATAGGTAATGAGTTCCAACAACTAATGCAGCAACTCTTGCCCTATTCACCACATGAAGGTCATGTTAGCCTCGATCCAATTTCTTACTGCTATATAGATCTTGCATTTTTGTATGAATATGAGATTCACATTAGTATCCAATACCTAAGATGCAGAAATAGAAAAATTAGCCTTTATAACAAAATAACCAAAGTCGAAGTCTTACCTCCCCCTCATTATCAACTTTTTTGAGGAAGAGCTTATTGTTCTGCTTCCAATAATTAGGTTTCTTGAATGGAAGTATTCCTCTTCCTCAGCCATGCTCTAGTTACTTTCAGTGTGGTTGAAGAAGAATTAGCATTGGACTTTCCCCTAGACTATTTTTCTTTTTTTTTTTCCCCTTTCCCTTCCCATTTCATTTACCCTTTTGAACAATTATAATAAGCTTAGCCTTCTTTAATTTTTGCTCAACTGTCCTTAACATATTGAGCAATTCAAGAAAGGACTTGTCTTGATCATTCATGTTATAATTCTTGACAAACAAAATATAGATTTTTAGAAATAATTCCTGGACTACATCAATGACCAACTCTTTATGAAGAGCAAATCCCAAACTCTTAATATTCTTAATGTACCCAATCATCTTGAGTAAATGGGGACCACAAGACTTCCTTCAGACTTCATGCACTGAAATAATTCTTTGGAGTTTTCATATGTGTCATGCCAAGCTTACTCTTGGAAAAGGCATCTTAAGTTGTTCTTATTCCCCTTATTGTACGGCTATCTCCTAGTACTAACTTCTTGGACATCTTTAATGTATAAAATTACATTAATAGCAAAAACTTCAACTTTCATTTGAGGGGAGTAAAGTGAAAAATATGGTACCACAAGAGTAAAAAAAAGCTATCACTAGCATGACATATTTACAAGTCCAACTAACTAGGATTATAATCATATGCCATGCTTAAAACAACAAGCAACATACCAAGTCGAATCACATTTAAAAAGATAATGCATGATAATTAATGTGTGTTTGTTATCAAGTTTAGTAATGTGGCACTTTACAAACCAAGTCAACTCACATTCAACAAGATAATGCATGCCATTTAACACCAGTTTGTTAACCCTAGCAACACGCTACCCAGGCAATAAATTTATCCAACCAATAGTGGGTACTTTACCTAACCTCCTCTGGGGAGCATTGTCAACCTAAGATGACCTTGATATGTAAGCAAATAAAGGTACCCTACCTGAGATGTTTGGACAACATATGTTTGAATAACATCTTATAAGAGTTCCCTAAGCAATCATGGGTGCTCTACTCAAATTTTACTAAGCACTAAGCAGTTTTTGAAGACTAAGGTCCTAATCCATAGATGGAATACTAGCACCTTCAGGAGATGTTCAAGCTTAGATTGAATGTCCACAAGGATTATAACAACTATTGCTAAAACCTTAATTCCAATAGATATCCTAAATCCATCAACCAGGTTAATCACATTAACATAATTCACCAATATCATCATATGTGACATATATTACATTTTCCAGGTTGGGTATCATGACTCAATCTAACGAAGCATGATTGAAATGCAATAGAACATATAATACTTCAAGTGGATTCAACATAAAATCCATATTAGAGTTTTCGGAGTAGATTTAATATGACTATAAGGCAACAAAATTAATTGAAACCATTCTAGGATCCATGTAAAACAGGGTAAATTGGTGCTTAAAATTTTTATATCTTTTGGGTTGAGATATTTTTATTGAACTGCTAAGTCAAATCACGAACATATGAACAATTGTCATGGTTAAGATCTCTAATGTATCCATGCAAACTAGTTGGATCATGACACTCTTCCACAAACTTGGCAAGAGAGCTAATTTTTTTGCTTCTCATAGCTAGTTGCGTTCCCCAAGAATTGTAGGAGAAGAATGCACTAGGGTTTTTTGTTATGAAGTAAAAGTCCACTATTTTATTTTGAGAAACACCACAATAGGTGTGCATTTCATTTCATCAAAAAGCCTAATTGCATTTATAAAAAGGTCAGGGGTCTACAGAAGGAACTGGTAAAGGTTGACCTAAAGAAAGAAAAAGCCTAAGCCTATGCTTACTAGAAAAATTAGGCTAAATATGAACTAAAATACCTTTTTAATATGAAAACCAAACCTAGCATCAATTGAGGAATCAATAATACTCAACAAATTAGTATTAGAATGACATCCCCTCTGGTGAAGCCTTCTATTGTGCTCTTACCAAATAAGGTAAACCAAGTTAGTAACATATACTCATTTAACAATAGATTAATAGATTTACGTCTCACAGTTTTACCAAACCAATGACAAAACCAAACCCACTTCTTGGGGGCATCCCTAAAGTGCAACATACACATAAGATCCTGCCATATAAATGTCAAGTATGAACATTCAAAGAAAAGATGATTATTAGATTCTTTAGATAAGAAGCAAAAAGGGAAAATAAAAGAATCCAATGAAACATACTATCCAATTCTGTCTAAGGTGGCAAGTCTATTCAGAGCAGCAAACTAGCATATGAAAGAAAATTTGAAGACAGAACCCCACACCATTCTAATCTACGGGACCTTATCAAAATTTTGAACCACATGAAAATAAGCATGCTTCATAAGGAACTTGCTATTATGAACTATTAGTGTTGTGCCCAAAAAGCCAATCATGAGATAATTGTATTTTTGCACATTGAGTCATGATATTTTATTAAGGTGTTAATCCAGCAATTATGTTTGTTGTTTTGTTTCTGTGCAACGTAATAAACATAATTGTGACCCTAGAATAATGATATTCTCAAACGTCCTTGGTCTAGTATTATCGTGGAACGGGTTGCAATAATACATAATGACTAGCATATGTGGAGACTAATATGAGATATGTAGTCTACATATGGGTACAAGTTGGAGAACTTGTGTACTGGACCGACCCACCATGAGAACACTACATGGATCGTTATATGAGTGTCATAAGTGATTCTCATAGTGATCATGGTATATGTAGTCCTTCGACTTAAGATCATCAAGGTTCCCTACATATGAGTCACATACTTTGATACTTTCCTTTGTTGCTCGTAATTGAGTAAACTTGAAGGAGGTCATTGGGTATGTCACATATCATGCGGAGAGATTTGTATGATCAAGATGAGATTTGTCCTTCCTATGTAACAGGAGTGATATCTTCGGGCCCTTTGATAGAGTAAGACTTAGAAAAATGCATGGCCATGCTCGGATGAGTTGATATATGATATCAATGTCATCAGTTTAAGTTGGCCTACTCGGTAATCAAGAAACAAAGATTGGGCTATACAAGAGTGACACATTCGATGTCTCGTGCTTAGCCTTGATATCTTGGACAAAGGGACAATGGCATATATCAATGATGATCATAAAGGTTTAGTCAAATCACCGACAATCTTGTCACTTGGGTAGCAATGATGTGTTGCTAGACACCGCTCATTGCTTATGATCATAAATATGATTTATGATCATTGCCAACGTGGTAAGAGTCGATGGGTCGCACACATAGAGCTATTTGGATCATTAGAGTGCATGGGCTAATTATTTGGGTTATGGTTTTACAATAATTTTGTATTAATAATGGGCCCAAGAGTTGAGCCATTATTAAGCCCAAAATTAAAGCCTAATTGGATTAGGGCTTTGAAACCCATTAGGCCTAGAAGTTAAGTCTCACTATAAATACAACTTTTAGTGAGAAATTCTGAGTTTTCTTGCCCTAGCCTCCCAAAAGGACAGCCGCACTCTTCTTTTGCAATTCATTGGAGGACGCAAGCTAGCACTTGTACGCAAGAGAAACGCATCTGCTGGGACATGGTGGAAACGTGGTGATCCCGAAAGGCTTGTGTGGATACCATAGAGAGCTTGAACACGTTAACTGTTCAGGTTTTGTGATTCGACTCTACAGTTGGGTAAGAGATCTCAATCGAAAATTCGGTATGAAAATTTTTGAAAACTCGGTTTACCCCGTTTCACTTAGATCTTGGAGGGTTTCGGTGAAATTTCACTGCACTGTTTGGCTCCCAAAACCCAACATGAACACAGTTGCAAGTACTATAATGAACACAATCAACGTAAAAAGGCCTTACATTTATGATGTGTTTCCAACAAACAGAGGTATTACTTGAGGGTGAAATCTCCAAAAGATTAGTGCCATATAGGTAGTAAGCATGGGCCCGACAGACTCATAAAATTTCCTTATCAAACAAAAGCCCCCAAAGTTTGTTGCCATTAGTAGCAATGTTCCAAGCATGCAAGGTAAAAATAGCAAACCACCTTGGGCTTTGGGAACATAGACTTTACTCGAAGCAGCAGGAAACTTTTTTGCAGAAATAGTACCAGTCCATAGTAATGTTTTGCAACACATTTCCAAATGATTTAACACCTCTTTTGGAATAGGAAAAATAACAGCTCAGTAGAACACCATAGATTTGAAAAGTTTCAATCTTCCAGTATAAGAAAGAAATTTAGTAATCTAACCAATAAGACTCTTAAAAATCTTCTCCTCGAGGGACTTATAGATTCTTAAGAAATCCACTAATTTTCACACACTATATATCTTTATATATAGTGGTGTATAAGTCCCAATCCAAGTAGGTTTCAAACCTTAATCAAATTAGGGTTAATTTTGGGCATAATTATAGGCTTAACTTTTTGGTGAACAATTAATCCTAAATTACCATACAACTGTAATAAAACAATTTGGTTCATAAACTCAAACCATTCAACTAGGCCTATGTGCTTGACCCTATAAGTTCATATGACATTGACAATAACCATGAATCACTTTTATTATCAACAACAATGAGTCCTGTCCTTCATTGGTACCCAAGTGACAATAAATTTGGCGACTTGACTAAACCTATATGATCATTACCCGGCTTTCTTTAAGAGATCAAGACTTCATTCATTTATCAGAGAAATCAAGGCTAACCATAAGACATGGAACACTTCATTCTCGTATTGCTCAATTTATGGATTTATTGATTTTTTAGTTCACTTACTAAAACAGTTGACGTTGAAATATCATATCAGCTCATCTAAGCAAGGACATGCATTTTTTTCTACTCAATCAAGGGCGCAAAGATGTGGCTCATGTTATATAAGAGGGACAAAACCTATCTTGATCATACAAATCCCTCGACACAATATGTGACATACCCAATGACTACCCTTTACATCAATTTAGTTATGACCAACAAGGAGTAGTATCAAAGTATGTAACCCACATGGAGGGAACCTTGATGACCTCAAGTAAAAGGGCTACACATACCATGGTCACCGTAAGAACCAATTAAGACACTTTTTCAATGACCCATGCAGCTCTTTTATGGCGGGTCTATATAGGACATAAGTTCTCAAACTTACACCCATATGTAGACTACATATCTTACATTAATCTCTACATATGTTAGTCTCTGTGTATTACTTTAATTAACTTCATAATAGTACTTGCCTAAAGACATTTAAGAAAATTGTTATTCTAGGGCTATGATTATGTTTCTGTTGGGTTTCGGGAGCCAAAGCAGCAGAATTTAACCAAAACCCTCCAGGATGTAAACTGGGTGTTTGAAAATTTTCATACCTAATTTTTGGTTGAGATCTCTTACTCAACTGTAGAGTCGAATCACAAAACCTGAATAGTTGACGTATTCAGGCTCTCTATGGTATCCACACGGGCCTCTCGGGATCACCACACTTCCACCACATCCCAGCAGATGCGTTTCTCTTGCGCTCGCAGTGCCAGCTTGCGTCCTCCAAGGAATTGCAAGAAAAGAGTGCGGCTGTCATTTTGGGAGGCTAGGGGAAGGAGACCTATGAATTTCTCACTAAAAGTTGTATTTATAGTGAGACTGAACTTCTAGGCCTAATGGATTTCAAAGCCCTAATCCAATTAGGCTTTAATTTTGGGCTTAATAATGGCTCAACTATTGGGCCCATTATTAATACCAAATTATTGTGACACCATAACCCAAATAATTAGCCCATGCACTCTAATGATCCAAATAGCTCTATGTGTGTGACCCAATAGGCTCTTACCATGTTGGCAATGGTCATAAATCACATTTATGATCATAAGCAATGAGCGGTGTCTAGCAACACATCATTGTTACCCAAGTGATAAGATTGTCGGTGATTCAACTAAACCTTTATGATCATGATCAATATATGCCATTGTCCCTTTGTCCAAGATATCAAGACTAAGCACGAGACATGGAATGTGTCACTCTCGCATAGCCCAATCTTTGGTTTCTTGATTACCGAGTAGACTAACTCAAGCTAATGACATTGATATCGTATATCAACTCATCTGAGCATGGCCATGCATTTTCTAAGTCTCACTCTATCAAGGGGCCCGAAGATATCACTCCTGCTACATAGGAGGGAAAAATCCCATCTTGATCATACAAATCCCTCCGCATGATATCTGACATACCCAATGACCTCCTTGAAGTTCACTCAGTTACGAACAACAAAGGAAAGTATCAAAGTATGTGACTCACATGTAGGGAACCTTGATGACCTTAGGTCAAAGGACTACATATACCATGATCACTATGAGAATCACTTATGACACTCATATAACGATCCATGTAGTGTTCTCATGGTGGGTCAGTCCAATACACAAGTTCTCAAACTTGTACCCATATGTACACTACATATCTTATATTAGTTTCCACATATGCTAGTCGTTATGTATTATTGCAACCCACTCCACAATAATACTAGACCAGGGACATTTGAGAATATTATTATTCTAGGGTTATAATTATGGTTATTACGTTACGTGGAAACTAAACAACAAACATAATTGCTGGATTAATGCCTTAATAAAATATCATGACTTAAAGTGAAAAAAATACAATCATCTCAGGATTGCCGTTTTGGGCGCAACACTAACAATCTCCAACTTGCACTAAAAGCTAATCATCCATGTATCTAATACCGATGGACCTAGAATGGCTATTATGCTTCTGCTGCGTAAGGGGCTTTGTCAGTGGATCAGCAATGTTGCTATCTGTAGAAGTCATGCATATCTTTACATCACCCCCTTGATGATCTCCCTAATCAGATGATAGCGTCAGAGTATGTGTTTGGATCGCTGGTGAGATCGAGGTTCCTTAGCCTGTGCAATTGCTCCATTGTTGTCACAAAAGAGCTTTATTGGGTCAGCAATGCTTGGAACCACTCCAAGTTCAGTGATGAACTTCTTGATCCAAACTACCTCCTTCCCAGCATCAGAGGCGACAATGAACTCAGATTCTGTTATAGAGTCAGCTACTGTCTCTTGCTTTGAACTCTTCCAGCTCACAGCACCACCACCAATACAAAACACATAACCAGATTGCGATCTAAAATCATCCTTATCGGATTGGAAGCTTGCATTGGTGTAACCCTTTACAACGAGCTCATCTTTACCTCTAAAGACCAAGAATGCATCCTTAGTCCTTCGTAAGTACTTAAGGATGTTCCTAACAGCTGTCCAGTGACTCTCACCAGGCTTCGATTGGTACCTACTCATCATGCTCAAAGCATATGAGACATTGGGACGAGTACATATCATGGCATACATGATAGATCCAATTGCTGAGGCATATGGAATCTTAATCATGCATTCTCTCTCCTCAGGTGTACTTGGACACTGAGATCTAGAAAAAGTTATTCTATGTGACATGGGCAAGAATCCTTTCCTGGAATCTTGCATGCTAAACCTCTTTAGCACCTTGTCAATGTATGTACTTTGACTCAGGCCAAGAAGCTTTCTAGATCTATCTCTATAGATCCTGATGCCTAACACATAGGCTGCTTCACCCAAGTCCTTCATAGAGAAACATTTCCCTAGCCAAGTCTTCACAGACTGTAGCTTAGGAAAGCCATTCCCGATGAGTAGTATGTCATCTACATACAAACCCATGAAGACAATAGCGCTCCTACTAACCTTCTTGTAGAAACAAGGTTCATCTTCATTTTTGATAAAACCAAATTCTTTGATTGCTTCATCAATATGAAGATTCCAACTTCTAGAAGCTTGCTTCAGTTGACAAATAGACCTTTGCAACTTGCACACTTTATTGGTATTCTCAGGAGTGACAAAACCTTCAGGTTGTGTCATGTACACATCCTCAAGTAGCTTTCTATTTAAGAATGCAGTTTTGACATCCATTTGCCATATCTCATAATCATAGTGCGCAGTAATAGCGAACAAAATTCAGATGGATTTAAGCATAGCAACTGGTGAAAAAGTTTCATTATAGTCAATACCATGAATTTGCTTGAAACCTTTTGAAACCAGTCACCCTTTAAAGGTAATCACATTACCATCCATGTCAGTTTTCTTCTTGAAAACCCATTTGCACCCTATGGGTTTTATCCCTTCAGGTAGGTCAACCAAAGTCCATACTTGGTTTTCATACATGGATTCTATCTCGGATTTCATGGCCACTAGCCACTTCTCAGAGTCAGGCCCCGACATAGCTTGTTGGTAGGTTGTGGGCTCATCCTGATCCATAAGCATCACATCACCGATGTGAGTCACAAGAAATCCATATCTCTCGGGCTCACGCTGAATCCTACCAGACCTACATGGGCTCTGTGCTACAGGAAAAGACTCTTAAACCACAACATCTTGTGGTGTCTGTTTAGGTTCCATTTCAGGTTCGATGTCTCCTTGTTGTTCTTGAATTTTTTCAAGTTCTACTTTCTTTCCACTAGTTCCTTTAGAGATAAACTATTTCTCTAGAAAGACACTAGTTCGAGCAATAAACACTTTTTGCTCAGAAGGATTGTAGAAATAGTAACCCTTTGTTTCTTTGGGATACCAAACAAAAAAGAATTTTTGAGATTTGGGCCCTAGTTTGTCAGAGGGTTGACATTTCAGATAAGCATCACAGCCCCAAATCTTCACAAAAGAAAAATTGGGACGCCTCCCACTCCATATCACATAAGCAGCTGTCTTTAAAGCATGTCCCCAAAAGGAGTATCGAAGGTCAGCTTGAGTCATCATAGAGCGAACAATGTCTAATAGAGTTCAATTTCTCCCTTCAGATACACCATTCCATTGAGGTGTACCTGGTGGAGTGAGTTGTGATACTATACCACACTCTTTCAGATAGTCAAGGAATTCTCGATCCAAGTACTCTTCACCTTGATCTGATTGACGTACTTTGATTCCTTTCCCGAGTTGATTCTCTACTTCATTCTTGAATTCTTTGAACTTTTCAAAGGATTCTGACTTGTGTCTCATGAGATACATATAGTCATATCTACTGACATCATCAGTAAAGGTAATGAAGTATTGGAAACCTCCTCTAGCATGTGTAGACATAGGGCCACATACATCACTATGTATGAGTCCTAGTAAGTCATTAGCCCTTTCACTTTGCCCTGTGAATAAGACTTTGGTTATCTTGCCCAATAAACATGACTCACATGTCTCATACGATTTATAATCAAATGAGTCCAAGAGTCCATCCTTATAGAGCTTGGATATGCGGATCTCATTTATATGGCCCAAGCGACAGTGCCAGAGATAGGTCGGGTTCGAATCATTTAATCTGACCTTCTTGGTATTCACATTATAGATTGGATCTTCGACGTCTAGAACATACAACCCATTGCTAAGTTTAGCACTGCCATAAAAGATTTCATTCAAATAAATAGAACAACATTTTTCCTTTATTATAAATGAAAAACCTTTCTTGTCCAAACAAGAAACAGAAATCAAATTTCTACTAATAGTAGGCACAAAGTAGCAGTTGTCTAATTGTAAAACTAATCCACTAGGTAAAGTGAGAACATAAGTCCCTACGGCTAAGGCAGCAACCCTTGCTCCATTTCCAACACATAGGTCAACTTCACATCATTGCTACCCAAGTGACAAGATTGTTGGTGATTCGACTAAACCTTTATGATCATGATCAATATATGCCATTGTCCCTTTGTCCAAGATATCAAGACTAGGCACGAGACATGGAATGTGTCACTCTCACATAGCCCAATCTTTGGTTTCTTGATTACCGAGTAGACTAACTTAAGCTGATGACATTGATATCGTATGTCAACTCATCCGAGCATGGCCATGCATTTTCTAAGTCTCACTCTATCAAGAGGCCCGAAGATATCACTCCTATTACATGGGAGGGATAAATCTCATCTTGATCGTACAAATCCCTCCACATGATATGTGACATACCCAATGACCTCCTTCAAGTTCACTCAGTTACGAGCAACAAAGGAAAGTATCAAAGTATGTGACTCACATGTAGGGAACCTTGATGACCTTAGGTGAAAGGACTACATATACTATGATCACTATGAGAATCACTTATGACACTCATATAACGATCCATGTAGTGTTCTCATGGTGGGTCGGTCCAGTACACAAGTTCTCCAACTTGTAACAATATGTAGACTACATATCTTATATTGGTCTCCACATATGCTAGTCGTTATGTATTATTGCAACCTGCTCCACAATAATACTAGACCAGGGACGTTTGAGAGTATCATTATTCTAGGGTCACAATTATGTTGATTACGTTACACAGAAACAAAATAACAAACATAATTGCTGGATTAATGCCTTAATAAAATATCATGACTCAAAGTGTAAAAAATACAATCATCTCATGATTGGCTTTTTGGGCACGATACTAACAGTTTCATTATATTACATGAAAACAAAAGAAGAAACAATAATTGAAAAAATGTCTTAATAAAATGTGATGACTCATGTACAAAATACAACTATCTAATGGTTGGTTTTTGGGTACTTAACTCACACCATTAGCTTTTTTTAGGACATTGTTTGGGTTCATCACCTTTAACTGCGTGACATCGAAGATTTTTTTTTATGGGATGAGGATGACTATTTCTTTGTGATCATGTGGATGACCCAGGCAAAAGGTCCAAGGTTTTTATGGTCTTATGTTGGTAATCTTCATTCCTCCTATAGGGTATCTCTTCTTGCTTCTATCAAGGTGAGTTAGTGTGGGAGATATACTCTCTTAGCTTACCTTTTTGATCAGCTCCGAAAAAAGATCCCTTAACTGCTAGATTCCTTAATGTCATGGCCTTTATCCTTATGATAACAAGAGTACTTCTTTAGGTTTTTATTTGCCTTCAAATTCATAGGTTGGGGCCACTTTGTCACTATATTACGCCTTTCAAACGAATGCAAGATATTAGCCATAGTATTATTTAGTGGCCTGTATATGACAACCTAACGCATCCATGGTCCATGCATTGATATTGGTAATGTACCAATTTAACTCCAAACTATGTCCAATAGGTAGACTAGGTAGTGAAAACAACAAGAAAACTAGGTAGATAACCAATAGAACGATTTCCTCTATAGGAATTGTAGTATTTGCTAATTATTTGATAACTTCCAATCTAGGTTTTAGATTCACATGAAACTTTGTAGACGTGTTCAATATACTCATATGAACCCTAAAAAAATACAACATTGGTGTTCTACCTCTGAAATCTAAAGGTCAAACACAAGATCAACATCACCACAAGTATGCAATTTCTACACTTAGGCAAATTTAATGCATCATAAGAAGTGTTGAATTTTAATTTGACTAACACTTCATATACTACTTAAACATAAAATCAAATAATGTCTAAGTATAGAAAATACAAGGTTCCAGTAATTAGATCAACTGTCAAAGCATATACTTAATCAATCATAAGTCCGCTTTACACAACAAGTTAACATACTCAAAGGTATTTAGAAAGGCTTAATGACTAAGCTATCCTTCAAACTAGCTGCCTGGACCTAAAAATAGCATCCTCTACACATAGTATCTGTCCCCAAATGCCAAAATGCATGTTAGCAACCATATAGGCACACACAGAGAGCATAAGTAAGAAATACCCATGCAAGACTAAGAATTAGGACCTGCACAACAAAACCTTCTTACAAGCACAAAATAAGGAAGGTTTGCCAACTATGCCTTTCTATGCATTCAAAACATAAGGGGCATGAGTTTCTCCAAAAGCTCAGTAAGGGTTAGATATAATTTAACCTACAACCCTGCAAAAACATAAGACAACACCAAGATGCAAATAATGTATATAAGATATCATAACAAAGTATAAGCTTAGCACACATAAACAAACAAAGAAGCACACAAACACTCGCACTAACGATTCAGTCTTTCAAAGGTTCAAATATAGTTATAATGGCCAGCAAAACAACCCCAAACCATAATTCACCAACAAACATTTGAGCTAAGGACACTCCAAAGGAGAGTACAAATGTTGGCCAAGCGTTGGGGGCTCCAAACACCCCTGGGTCTCAATTGTTTGTTACACTCACTAGCTAGCTAACTAATCAAAATGCCATACCCCATATCTAGAGTAACTAAAGATCCCATTCTTGCATTTGAACCAAACCCTAAAACCCAGCATTTGAGGTTGCTTAACATACAAGTTCTCACCCAAAGCTATCATTTGAATTATAAGCTACGCATGCATTGCTAACCAAACTAAGCTAAGAACTCAAAGAAATCTATCCTTCACTATTTTTCACTTTAGAAACACCAAATCTAAAGCATCTACAACAATTTTAGAAGTTTAAGCTTGAACTCAAAGAAACTTTAACTTCATTATAACTAGAGCCAAGGTTTCCTTTCTAAACCCCAAATCCTTCACTCATAGCTTTGAATTGGTTTTGGTTAACAATCTTCGTTGTTTTGGCCATGGATCAAGCCAAACAACACTTATTATTCTACTTAAACCTGCCTTGTTAAAGGATTGGACAATTGTTCAAAATTGGGCTTTAATCTCTAGATCAATACTTAGGTTTTCATGCATGCTACATTTCTACCTTAGACATAAAAAAGTGTCATTTAACCTTTGTAATCTTACTCGAGACACTCTTGCAGGTTTTTAATTAGGTCCTCATTGCTTAATTATCACTCAAAATAGCCCTCAACCATACTTAAGTTAATCAATTGAGTAACTAACATTCTAAAACCCAATAGGCAAAAATTACATTTCATTGCAATTAAATTAGTCAATAAAGGCATATATTATCTTAACATCCTTAACAAAATTTATAATATAAGTTATTTATACAAACAGCCCTAGGCTAGGTTATCTCAAAGTGAGGGATGTGTCAAGATCTCTTTTCCTCAATCCTACTTCCTAGAAAAAGGCCCATTATCCTTTGCCTTCAACTTCTCCTTCTACTAGGTTTACTTATTCAACTCTTCTACATGCATTTACCTTATAGCTTAGTCTAAAAACTCCTTAAAATTCCTCATAGGGTTTTTATGTAAATCCCACAGTAACCTATAATTTCTTAACAAGCCTCGGGCTATTACAATAAAATGTAACTCAAGAGAAAGATATTGACAAGCCCTCAAGTTAAAACAACATAGCTTTGGGTTATTTTGTGAGAATAACTTGTTGGACAAGTTTCTGTTGATTAGGTTAAGTGAATAGATGTCTTAATTGAGTGACATACTTGCCAAGAATGGCAATATTTGTTTATTGGATAACAAATTTTAAGTTCCCAATCAAAATATTTTGTTGGCCTTAGGAGCTAAATTAGAATTTAATTCAGAGATAAGGATCTAACTGAATCTTTTGGAAAGTGTCTTAGCTGAGATTATTTTGTTTTTGTGACATTTCTAACAAGTCTAGGATTGAATTGAAACATGCAAGAGTTATCAAGTTTTGATCTTTGGGTTTGGCCAGTTTTATGTGCACTTGTTAGTGTCATCTTTCTTGCATGCTTGACTTGATTTTGATCAAGCCATTAGCTCTATTCTTGCTAAAAAATGGGCTCTAACAAGATAAAAAAAGTTTCAAAGATTATATGAGGGATTTTGAGTTGGAATAGATTTCTTAGCTCTAGTTAGTGACGAACAAGGTTTTGTTCCTTGTCCAGCTTCTATAGTGGCTTAGATTGATTTAGAACTAGTACATTTGGTGGATTTGCAATAAGGCATTAATTTTACTTGGTTTTTATGCTTATTTGATAATTAATTATGGTTTAGCTTAGAAATCAAAGGTTGAGCGATAACTTTGTGCTAAGCGATCTAATGCACTATTGTTTAGGCGTTCTATTAGATGGACAATGAGGTGCCTCTAGTTTTTTTAGATGCATTATTTACAATCTTTGTTGCATTAGCTAGCTAGATGTGAGGGAAAGTGATCAAGACCTGTGGTGACTAGAACCTTAGTGCTTGGCTAGCACTTGGATGTCCATTGTGGATGTCTATAGGTCTTGAGCTCTTGGTATATGTGCTTTATGCATGTTTGGGGGTTACTTGCTAGGCCATGGAGGCTAATTTAGAAGCATTCTTAATTAATGTGTGTGAGTTTGCTTGCTTTTCTATGTTGGTCATGTGTTCTAACCACTTTTATTCATATAATTATTCTATGTAGACAAGTATGGTGTTAGTGTTGTCTTTTGTCTTTGTAGGTTTGCATGTTCTTTGGATATTTATCCTTACTGAGTTTCATTGAAACTCACACCCATTCTATCTTCTTTGAAGGGAAGGCTTTAGCTGGCTAAACATCCCTTTAGTTGGAGTTTTAGCTAGTTTGGCACGTAGGTGACTAATCTAGCCCAAGTCTTGGAATCTTGCTAGCTGCTAAATTTTTATTTGCTTTGGAGACTTATAACATTTGATTGGCACTTGTGTCTATTTAGTGTGTGGGGAATGTTGTTGTACATAAGATGGTTAGCTAGATAGACAAGCTTATGTAACCTTGCTATGCAAGGCAAACTAGTAGCTATACATTTAATTGTACCATGGGTTAATCTAGCTGTGAAATCTTGTGTATCTAGAGCCAGAGCTTGATTCGAATTTTATTTTTATAACAAATGGATGTTAACCTTGGTCTTGTTTTGTTGTCAATAGCAAAAACTACATTTCCTGAAAACATGTAAAGTTGACCACATTATTGATTTTTTTTATTTACAAGGCAAAGAACAAATGTGACATTTTTTTGGGATCTTTATATGTATTTTGAACATGTTTACAAAGTTTGTTAACCATCTAAGGCCTAGTAACCAATAAATGAATTAAATGGAAAAACTATCCATTTCCTAAAAAGCACTATTTTATTGGTTTTACCTTGTGTTGTTTTTCTATGTTCATTGCCTAATTTGCCCATTTAGACATAGTTTGTGTTAGTGTTGTACCCAAAAGCCAATCATGAGATGATTTTATTTTGCACATTGAGTTATGATATTTTATTGAGGCTTTAATCCAGTAATTGTGTTTATTGTTTTGCTTCTGTGTGACATAATCAAGCATAATTATGACCTTAGAATAATAGTATTCTTAAACTTCCTTGGTCTAGTATTATTGTGGAGTGGATTGCAATAATACATAAAGACTAGCATGTGTGGAGACTAATATGAGATATATAGTCTACATATGAGTATAAGTTGGAGAACTTGTGTACTGGATTGACCTACCATAAGAATGCTACATGGATCATTATATAAGTGTCATAAGTGATTCTCATAGTGATCATGGTATATGTAGTCCTTTGACCTAAGGTCATTATGGTTCCCTACATGTGAGTCACATACTTTAATACTTCCCTTTGTTGCTCATAACTGAGTGAACATGAAGATGGTTATTGGGTATGTCACTTATCATGCGGAGGGTTTTGAATGATCAAGATGGGATTGTCCCTCCTACGTAATGGAAGTGATATCTTTGGGCCCCTTGATTGAGTGAAACTGAGGAAATGCATGGCCATGCTCAGATGAGTTGATATGGGATATCAATGTCATCAGTTTTAGTCAGTTTACTTGGTAGTCAAAAAACCTTAGACTGGGTTGTATGAGAGTGACATATTCCATGTCTCGTGCTTGGTTTTGATATCTTGGACAAAAGGACAATGACATATATGCATAATGATCATAGAGGTTTAGTTGAATCACCGACTATATTGTCACTTGGATAACAATGATGTGTTGTAAGACACTGCTCATTGTTTATGATCATAAATGTGATTGAAGATCATTGCTAATGTGATAGGAGCCTATTGGGTCACAAACATAGAGCCAATTGGATTATTTGAGTGCATGGGCCAAATTATTTGGGTTTTGGTTTCATGATAATTTTGGATTAATAATTTTCCCAAAGGTTGAGCCATCATGAAGCCCAAAATTAGGCTTAATTTGATTAGGGTTATGAAACCTATTAGGCTTGGGAGTTAAGACTCATTATATACACATCATATTGTCAGAATTTTTGAAGCCCTAGCCTTCCAAAGGATGAAATCAAAGGGTTTTGGAAGGTTCCAGGCACACTCTCCTCTTGCCTTTCCTTGGAGGATGCAAGCTAGCATTGCCGGTGCAAAAGTAACGCAGCTACCGAAATGGGTTGGAGGCATGGTGATACAAGTGGTTCGTGTGGATACCGTAGAAAGCTTGAACATGTCAACTATTCAAGTTTGCGATTCGACTCAATAATTGGGTGAAAGATCCTAGCCTACTAGGTATAAAAATTTTGAACACTTGATTTACACCGTTTCACTTGGATCCTGAAGGGTTTCAGTTAGTTTTTGATGTGTTTGTTTGGCTCCCAAAACCTTACAGTCTGTGTTTGTTTGGTAGTAAAATAGTGTAATGCAACTAGAAAATGCACAGACCCTAGGTAATTTAGACTATGATAGTTTGGTATTAGAACAGGTTTAGGAACTCTGAATTTTAATTATCAACAGTCCACATTAATGTTAGTATTGAGCAATAAAAGTATGTTTGTGTGTGTAGGAAGAAATGGAAAAAGAAGAGTTCATGAAGTTGTTGATCATCATGATCCCAGGGTAGACTTTTTTGGCGATGAAAGGGAAAAATTGCCTGAGGCTAGAATGACGGTATCCTATGGTTCCAATAGACTCGAGATTAGGGCAAATTTACTGAGACCAAGCAGGAGTCCTCAACAAAGGATGGAACACATGATGGAGGCAATGCAAGCTATAGTTGCTTAAATGGTTGCTGTAGTGCAGATGATTGTGCAAGGATAGACACAATATTGATGCCCCGAGGCATCTTCGTTTATTGTCATGTTGACAGGTGGGGAGACTTCCTGAGGAGGCGAGCGCCTGGAGCTCTGGTTTCCCAGCTGAGTGTGCCTGAAAAGCTCAAAGAAGAGGTTAGGAGGTCCCCAGTTTGCTTTTCCGGGGAGGACCCTCCGACGCCCAAGTCAGTTTTCTGAGTGAAAATGGAGGAAGAACACTAAGGGGTCAAGTGTCTTGCCTGTGTTGTGTTTTCTCAGAGGGAGGAAAATGCCCATCCTTTGCCCAGTCCCATTTCCTAGTATTTATAGGAGTAGCTGGTCCGTTCAGATCATGACACGTGTTCGGTCGGATTTGATCTGTACTTTTGGACCTAGGGGACAGGCAGCCGTTTGCAGCCTCCTTTAGCCCTAGACCCGGACAGGTTGTGTCAAGACTGGGGCGGGTGCGGCGTGTCAGTTTGCCGTTCTGATGTGACGTGTAGGGCTTGTGGGCGACATGTCAGAGGCTCCTTAAATGCTTATATCGTACTCCCGAGGTCCCCTGGGCGAGGTCGCCCTTTGGTGCGTGCACCCTCTTCGGATTCCATCCGTCTTTTGGTGCGAGCACCTCCTTCGGGATCTATCCCATAGTTCTGGGTGTTCCTTTGATGAACACCTTCTTCGGGATTTATACCCATAGTCCGGTGATTCCCTTGTTCAGGTGTTTCTTGTTCGGGGAAGATCCTCTTCGGGGCTTCTGCCTTCGGGGAGATTCTTCCTTGCTTCAGAGAGATGGCTTTCTTACCCGAAGACGGTCAGTTTGGCCCCTCGATGGAGACGGTGTTATCCTCGGAATTCCTGACGAGCTAACCGAAGTCTCGAGCTCATAGTGTTTGACTTCGCACCTTCCGAGGTCAGTAAAAAGATCCTCTCTTGGGTGACGTCAGACTCCTCGGCCAATATTCTGGCAGGGAGTTACTACCGAGGAGGCAATAGCCTTTCGCTATCACAGGCCCCCCTCCGAAAAGTTGAAAATGAGAAACTTCGGTTCATCGGTTTTCGGGTCCTGTGGTTGTGATATCTGCGCCGAAGACGCCTTCTTCTGCCTAAAGCGATGGGCAGCCCTTTTTGCGTCCTCGAGGTGCGAGAAGATAGGCTGTCCCTGTGCCGAAGATACACCTTCTGCCCGAAGTCACAGGCTGTCTCTTGGTGTCCTCGTGGCGAGGGAAAATAGGATAACCTTGTACCGAAGATAGACCTTTTGCCCGAAGTCACAGGCTGTCTTTTGGTGTCTTCGAGGTAACCTACTTTTTTGCCTTTATAGGTCTGCTCATGCGTCGCGTCCTGTGTCCAGCAGAGTCAGTCTAGGGCGGCGCCTCTAGACCAAATGGTGTCAGAGGGCGTGCTCGACGTGATGGACGACACGTGGCACGTTTGCTGCGCGATGACCGACACATGGCACACTATTATTGGGTGGGAATGCACTGAGTACGGCAGGCGCGACTTTTCAGGCGCATTTAGCAGTTATGGCGACGCTTCGCCTTCCGAGGGGTACTAATGACGACGGTTCACCTGGCCTTCTCGGCCTATATATACCAGCCCTGTCATAACCCTCTTTTTGCTTCTGCTTTTGCTTTCTTCTGCCTTCTAATTCTCTCCCGATTTTCCGCGGCGGTTCTCCTTTTTCAGGCGTTTTTCCGCCCACTTTTCACGACGGCTTCCAGAAATCCAGATTTCGGCAAGACCTTTGGTGGGTTTTAGTCCTTTTGCTTTTTTCAAAGCTTCTTCTTTGTTTTTCCCGAACTCGTTTTCCTTGTTTTTCCTGAACTCGTTTTCCTTGTTTTTCCTGAACTCATTTTCATCATGCCTGTTCCCGAGAGTTGGCAACCTCTTCTTTCTCACCCCTGCTGCACTACTCCGGCAAAACTAGCGAAGTGGAAGAAAAAGTTTTTCTTACCCTCTTACTCTGTGACGAGGTTGCCCCGTCCTGACCAATTTCCTTTCTCCAACCGAAGTGATGAAATCACCATTTTCCGAGCCCAACTGAAGGCCGAACTTCGGTATCCCCCCCCGGAGATGGTTAGCGCGTTCTGCAACTTCCATGGCATTGCCGTTAACCAACTCCCACCGAACTCGTACTGCTATTTCAACGCCTTCCTCTGTATGTGCGGCGTTTTCAAAATAAAACCTCACTTTGTAGTTTTTCTTCAGTACTACAAGCTCTTCGTGGTCCCGAAGGGTGGCTTCTACTTTATGCTACCTCGGGGATCCGGGAGCAAAAAGTATACGTTCACCTTCGCCACCAAAGACAGCTGGCGAGGGTGGCAACAAAAATTCTTTTTCCTGAAGAAGTCGGAGACTTGGTCGCACGTCCCGACCAAGTGGGCTCAGGGGAGGCTCAAGATGGATGTTGTTGACCCGAAGATACTGCTAGACGCCGACGTAGCACCTATCTTTGAGGACTTCGACAGGCGCATCCGGGCTGTCTCTGACTGGGCTGCCGAGGTCTCTCCTCGTGCCCTTTACCCCTTTCCGATCAACTGGAGGCTCATGACCGAAGAGGTCCTTCGGGAACTCAAGGTGGTAAAGGAGCATGAGACAGACCTCAACATGCCGAAACCGGCTTCTTCGGGGAAGGACTCCTGGCTCGTGAAACTCCTTCGGGGGAATGAGACTTATGAGTCTTTTTATGAGAGTAAGTTACTTTCTCATTTTTCCCTTCATAACTTCATCTTGGACTTACACTGATCTTCCTTTTCTTTTTTCAGAGATGGGCGACGACGCGGCTGCCTTCTACAAGTTACACTGACAAGATGGGCGACGACGCGGCTCCTTCTTTACCGGGCAGGCCGAGAGGGGCGAACAGACAAAGAAGGCCGCCTCTCGGAGGCGGAAGCAGACTTCGGCCGGCCCTCCTTCCAAACGGGCAAAGAAAGCTGCTCCTTCCTCTCTTCCGCAAATTCCGGAGGAGGTAGGCGAGGAGCCCGAAGACCCTGCTGCCCCTTTGCCCGAGCTTCCTTCTGTCGACGGAGGAGGTAGGCGAGGAGCCCTTCTTCCGACGTCCTTCCTCAAAGCCCCACGCCTTTGCATGCTCTTCTGGAGGGCGATGGGGAGGAGACCCCTTCTGCCGAGGAACGGCGCCAAATAAAAGGCAAGGGGATCTCTACTGAGGCGACGTCGATTCTTGACGACGACGTTACCGAGGTGCCAGCAGGTTTGTACTTTGTCGAAGAACCTTTTTTTTTCTTTTGTAAATCCTTAAGGGTTTTCTGGCCTTAACCAATTTTTCTGCCTTGTTGTGCAGCGGAGGTGGCCGCTCCTGACTGGGTTGGCGAACACGCCCGCAAGAGGGCCCTTCGGGATGCCAAAGTCCCAGCAGGGAAAGTTCCGAAGGAGCCCTTCTGGACGTTCACGGAGGACATGAATATGTACTCCGAGGACTGTCCCGAGATGGCCAGGCAGGTGTGCAAAGGGGTGCTTACTGAGGCCTCTTACAAGGCCCTTACGGCGGCTTACCCAGGCGACAACTCTTTGGCCGCCAAACTCACTGAACATGCCGCCCAGGTACGCTTCACTGTTTCCTCAGTGCCAATTTCGCCTTTGCTTTTTACTTAGCATCATTTTCCCTTTGTTTGCTTTTTTTGCAGCTGATGGGGTATGCCGGGTTGCTCCGTGTTCGGGTGGCACGAGAGTCAGAAAGGAGGGCGTCACTCTGGGACCTTTACACCAAGACGAAGGCCCAGTGTTCGGCGTTGGCTGCCGACAATGCTCAGCTGAAGCAGTCTTCAGAGAAGGAAATTGCTGAACTTCGGGAGGGGTTCATAAAAGAGAAAGAGGAACTTGAGAAAGGCACCTCCCAGAAACTTTCCGACATCGGCTCTCGGATGGCGGAGCTAACTTCGATCGTAGAAACGATTCAAAAGGATAAGTCAGAAAGTGACGCAATCCTTGCGAAGACGCTCGAGGAAAAGGCCCAGCTCGAAGCCGAGGTCGCATCTCTGAAGAAGCCTTCAGAAGAGAAGAAGAAGATGAAGGCATTGAAGAGAAAGTTCAAGGATTTGGAGAAGGATTACGCGGATTTGGCGGTCAACAAGCGGGAGTCCGATGATATGACGAAGTTGGGCTTTCAAGACGGCTTCTGTCTTGCTCGGCACCAAATTCTGCAGAAGTTCCCAGATTTTGACCTCTCCTTCCTGGAAGGCATGAACATCCCCAAGGAGCCTCGGTGGACTTGGTCCAAGATCGAGCACTTGAAACTGCCTCCTTCTCTCCCGGCGCCGAAGGCTGCTGACAAAAGCACAGAGGCTGGCAGTTCTCAAGACGCCGAGGTTCCTTAGTACTAGGGCCTTTTGTCTTCATTTTCTTCTTCTTTTTTGTAGTCTTTCAGCAACTTTCTTCTCTGTAAGCACTCTTTGGCTCAATAGATAAAAATTTGGCTAAGTATTTTTTGCCAGATTCCTTTGTTTCCTTCTGTCCCGAACATAATTCGCTCAAGAGACTTCGGAAAACCATACTTTTGCTTTCCTTTGTCCCGAACATATTCGCTCAAGAGACTTCGGAAAACCATACTCTTGCTTTCCTTTGTCCCGAACATATTCGCTCAAGATACTTCGGAAAACCAAACTCTTGCTTTCCTTTGTCCCGAACATATTCGCTCAAGAGGCTTCGGAAAAACTTACTTTTGTTTTCGTCGGCGATTGCTTTCGTGAGACTCTTGTTTTGTACTTCTTCAGAACTTTTTACTTAGACAAATTTTTGCAACTTGTGCAATACAACTTTCCCACCGAACTTTTTCGGCATAGAATTTTTTCAAGGCCTCTAAGTGCCAAGTATTTTTTAATTCTATGCCTTCGGCATCATCGAGCTTATAAACTCCTTTTCGTACTTCGGCAAGTACCAGGTAGGGTCCTTCCCAATTTGCGCGAAGTACCCCGTGGGACGGCTTTCGGGGTGCAAATTCAGCCTTTCGGAGAACGAGGTCTCCCTTCTTTATTCCTTTTGGCCTGGCGCGTAGGTTTATGGCTGCTGCCACTCTTTGCTGGAAAGCTTTTCTTCTCAACTCGGCTACTTCTCTGTGTTCACTGACGAGGTCGAGCTTGGTTCTCAGACCGAGGTCATTTCCTTTTTCATCGAACACTTGGACTCGTATTGACGGTTGTACTACTTCGACAGGGATGATGGCCTCTGTACCGAAGACGAGTGAAAAAGGCGTTTCCCCTGTGGCTCTTCGGGGTGTTGTTCGGTAGCTCCATAACACGCTTTGGAGTTCTCCTGGCCATTTCCCTTTTGCTTCTCCCAATCTCTTTTTCAGACCATCTTTTATGGTCCTGTTAGATACTTCCACCTGCCCATTACTTTGGGGGTGAGCTATTGGGGCGAAGTGCATTTTTGTCCCGAGGTCGCTAATGAACTCTTGGAATCCTTTGTCTATGAACTGGGATCCATTGTCCGCTACGAGTACCCTCGGTATGCCAAATCTGCATACGATGTTTTTCCATACGAACTTCTGCACTTCTTTTGCCGAGATAGTTGTCAGAGGTTCTGCCTCGACCCACTTAGAGAAATAGTCTACTGCTACTACGCAGAACTTTACGCCTCCAGGCGCCGTTGGGAGTGGCCCAATGAGATCTATGCCCCAAACTGCGAAGGGCCAAGGATAGTCTGCCGAAGTCACGAACTCTGAAGGTGTTCTTTGGATGTTCGCATGTCTCTGGCAACTACCACATTTCCGGACGAACTGCTTGGCGTCCTTTCTCAGGGTAGGCCAGAAGTATCCTTGGCGAAGTATCACTGCTACTAGGGCGTCGGTTCCGATGTGCGAACCACAGGCACCTTCGTGAACTTCTTCGAGGATCATTTCAGTATCCTTGGCGAAGTATCACTGCTGCCAGGGCGTCGGTTCCGATGTGCGAACCACAGGCACCTTCTTGAACTTCTTCGAGGATCATTTCAGTATCCTCTTCACTAACACACCTCTGTAGTGGATTTGCATATCCTTGCTGATATAGTTCTTCTCCAATTAAGAAGAAACGTCCGAAGCGCCTTCGCACTTTTGCGGCTTCACTGGGGTCTTCGGGGAGTGTGTTGGTTGCGAGATACGTTTTGATTGGTTCTTTCCATCCTTTCCCCGAGGTCGCTATGCTTAACACCGCGACGCTGGGGTGGCTTAGCACTTCGGTGCAAGTTTTGGACTTCGCCAAACAGTCTGCCTCAGCATTTTCTCGTCGGGGTACGTTCTCGATTTTCACGACGTCAAACTCCCGAATAAGCTTTGTTACCAACTCATGGTATTTCGCCAAGGTCGGGTCTTTCGCGCCATAGTCCCCTGCCATTTGCCGGACCACCAGCTGGGAATCACTATGGGCTTTCAAGTTTCTCACGCCAATTTTTCTGGCCAGGCGTAATCCTGCTATGAGGGCCTCATACTCGGCCATGTTGTTGGTGGCGTTGAAACTGAACTTGATGGCCTTCATTACTTCTAGGCCTTCGGGGCCTCTGATAATCACTCCAGCTCCCTGGTGTTCGGATCCTGAGGCCCCGTCAACATATAACGTCCATTCTGGCTCGTCTTCGCCCGAAAATGAATGTCCCTCCTCGGTGTTTGGTACTTCGGCGATGAAGTCTGCCAAAGCTTGAGCTTTTATAGCTTTCCGGGGTTCATACGTGATGTCGTGTTCGCCAAGCTCTATACACCACTTGGAAAGCCTTCCCGAATGATCAACTTTCCTCATAACATCCCGTAGAGGCAGGGTACTTCGGACGATAATGGGGTGAGCCTGAAAGTATGGCCGTAGCCTCCTTCCTGCAAGTACCAAGGCATATATAGCTTTTTGAAGCAAAGGGTACCTGACTTCGGCGCCATGCAGGGACTTGCTGACATAGTAGACCGGCCATTGCTTTGGCCCTTCTTCTTTCACGAGGACCGAGCTCACAGCTTTTTTCGTGACGGTGAGGTACAATACGAGGGGCTCTCCCTCCCGAGGTTGCCGCAGGGTCGGCAGGCTGGCCAAGTAGACTTTGAGTTCTTCCCAGGCTTTTTGGCAATCTTCATTCCAAGGATGACCATTCCTTCCGAGGTCGCCTTCCATCTTTGCTGCCTTTGTGAGGACTTTGAAGAAGGGTCGACACCTATCTCCGTACCTGGAAATAAACCTGCTCAGAGAGGTTATTCTTCCGGTGAGTCTTTGCACGTCTTTGACTGTGGCAGGAGTTCGGAATTCAAGCAGAGCCTTAATCTTCTCGGGGTTAGCATCGATGCCTCTTTCGGATACCATGTACCCAAGGAACTTTCCCGAGGTCACGTCGAAGATGCA
This sequence comes from Aquilaria sinensis, assembly GCA_005392925.1. Classification (NCBI taxonomy): domain Eukaryota; kingdom Viridiplantae; phylum Streptophyta; class Magnoliopsida; order Malvales; family Thymelaeaceae; genus Aquilaria; species Aquilaria sinensis. The sequence goes on along the minus strand of SMDT01000876.1, from coordinate 86,493 downwards.
TTTCTCAGGATTAAGGCGGATCCTGAAGGCTCTGAGTTTTTGGAAGGTTTCCTCTAAATCTGCAACGTGGTAGCCAGGCAGTTTGCTTTTGACTATCATATCATCAACATACACCTCCATGTTCCTCCCCATTTGGTCTTTGAAGACCTTGTTCATCAGCCTCTGGTAGGTGGCTCCTGCATTTTTGAGTCCGAAGGGCATCCTGATATAGCAATATGTTCCTCCTTCGGTGATGAAGGCAGTCTTCTCTTCATCTTCGGGGTCCATCCTTATCTGATGATACCCACTGAAAGCGTCCAGGAAACTTAGGAGCCCGTACTCGGCAGTTGAGTCTACCAGTTGGTCTATTGGCGGAAGAGGATATGAATCTTTCGGGCAAGCATCGTTCAAATTTCTGAAGTCGATGCACATCCGCAGCTTACTACTTCCTTCTTTTGTGGCAATTACTACGTTGCTTAGCCATTCGGGGTAGTTTACCTCCCGGATAACGCTAGCGTCTATCAGACGCTGGACTTCGGTCTTGACGAAGTCACTTTTGTGAGCTGAGATGCTCCGTTTCTTTTGCCGGACAGGTTTTACTTGCTCGGACTCGGACTTTTGAGGCTATGCTGGATTACGCGAGGGTTTACCCCTGGCATGTCCTTCGGCGAGTAGGCGAACAGATCTTTATTTGCAAGCAGAAAAGATACAAGTTTTTCCTTGTCTCCTTCGGCCATGCTTTTCCCTATTCGGGTACTATGGCCTGGGACAAGCTCTACTTCTTCTGTTTCCGCTTTTGTGGGATCTTCTGCCTCGCCCCTTTCCAGCTCTTTTGCTTCTACAGCATGTGCTAAGTTGCTTGCTGGAGCCTTTCGTGCTCTGACGAACACCTTTCTCACCTCGCCTTGATCAATGAAGATCTTTGCGTCTCCTTCTTTGGTGGCGAAGGTGACGGTCAAGTACTTTACATCAGGGCGAATGTGCAAATTTCCCTGTGTCTGTCTGCCGAGGATGGCGTTGTATGACGAAGGAACGTCCATGACTATGAACCTTGCCATGGTAGAGGCGAACAACTCAGCAGTTCCTTTCTCCGAAGTTCCTTTCATCATCAAGGGGAGGTCGATCCACCCGAGGACAGGTAGCTCAGATGGTCCTACGCCGAACGTGGGTGAAGTAACAGTCTTGAGGTCACTCCTGGATACGCTCAAGCTTGGCAGCAAATGTGAGAACAAGACGTCTGCGTTTGACCCATCGTCCAGCAGTACCCTCTTGACGTCCCAGTTTCCTATCCTTGCCATTATTAGCAATGGATCGTCATGAGGGAATACGATGGTGGAGCCATCCTCGCGGGCCAATTTTTTCGTCGGGCTCTGATATTCCATCACCGCTATCTCTCTGGCCCTTCTTTTCCTTTCCGAGGATGGAAGCCCGGTTGTGATCGTCTGTATTACTCCTGCCGAAGGTGGAGGACGCCTTCTCGGACTTCGGTTCCTTCGCCTGTCTGAATCGTAATCCTCGTCATCGGGCTTTCCTTCTTCCTCTTTTTTTCCTTTCGGGGAAGGTATTCTCAAATAACGCCGAAGCTGGCCCTGCTTTATCAGTGATTCAATGTACTTTTTCAACTGAAAGCAGTCTTCGGTGTCATGACCGTGATCACGGTGGAACTGACAGAACTTCTTCATGTTCCTTCTGTTGTCAGCAGTCATGCCCCTCGGTCGTTGGATTTGAGCCCCCTGTTTTTCCAACGCCATGAGGACGTTAGCCCTCGTGGTGCTCAGAGGTGTAAAGTTTTGGGGCTTTCTTCCTCCTACTCGCATTCTCCGAGGTCGGCTTAACTGTTCCGTTGGACACCGGGCTTGCTGGCTGGACCCTTCGCCACGAGCGTGAATATGGTCAGCCTTTGGCCCGGTCATTCTCAGCTCTTCGGCTGTCATATGTTGTTCAGCCCTTCGGTAGAATTCTCCCAGCGTGTCCGGGGGATCTTTGGAGAATTCATAAAACAAGTGCGAATCCCTCCGGAGGCCCCTCGTCATGGCGAGGATGCGGATTTCGGGACGAAAGTCCGGAACACTGAGGGCCTCTCTGTTGAACCTCTCGACATAGTCACGGATGGTCTCCCCGTTTCTTTGTGCTATGTCAAACATCTGGACGGGCATCTTCGCCGTCGGCTTGCTCCCAATGAACTGTTGGGTGAACGCTGTGGACAGCTCCTGGAACCCCCTGATGTTTCCGGGAGGCAGGGAATTGTACCAGGCAGTTGCTGGTCCTGCGAGGGTGACTTCAAAGCACTTGCAGAGTGTAGCATCATCAGCCCCATGTAGCACCATGCTGCGTTTGTACTTTGTTAGGTAGGCCTGGGGATCAGTCCGACCCTCATAGGTCTCTAGCCGAGGTAGCCTGAAGTTACTTGGCATGGCCGCCTCGACCACTGTTCGAGCGAAAGGAGTTTCATCTCCAGAGACGGTTTCAGTCAGCCTGGCCTAAACAGGCTTGCGTGCCACCTGCTGTTCCACTCTCTCCAGTCTTGCCAAGACTTTCTCCAGGAGGAGCGTGGCAGTGGGCTCCTCTTCCTGGTGCTTGGAGGTTCTTGGGTAAAAGGACTGTTGCCGTCTCTTCGGGGAGCGACTTCGGTACCGAGGTGAGGGGGACCTTGCCTCTGGCGACAAACTTCTTCTGGACGGGACTTCGGGTCGTTCAGACCTCGCTCTTTCCGCCAGCTGCGCTCCGAGGGGCAAGTTATCTGTCGAGGACTCTTCCCGTGGCTCCCCACTTCCCGAGCTATGATGGGTTGCTCTTGGGCTTTTCTCCCGAGGTCATGCTGGCGAAGTGGGTTTTTGCGCCTGGGCTGGTTACGGCCACCTTCGGTCTATCTGTTGTGTCATTTCAGCCACAACAGACCTTTGAAAGTCTCGTAAAAAACCCATGGTGATGACAAGAGGGCGTTCCTCTTCAGGCAAGGAAGTCTCTGGGGGACTTTGTTCGGCAACTGGTTGGGTCTTAGGCGCGGACGGGGACTTCGGGAGTCCTTTGTCCTTCGAACGCCAAGTTTCGACAACAGCTACCTGGGAGAAGTTTCCCACAGACGGCGCCAAATGATGCCCCGAGGCATCTTCGTTTATTGTCATGTTGACAGGTGGGGAGACTTCCTGAGGAGGCGAGCGCCTGGAGCTCTGGTTTCCCAGCTGAGTGTGCCTGAAAAGCTCAAAGAAGAGGTTAGGAGGTCCCCGGTTTGCTTTTCCGGGGAGGACCCTCCGACGCCCAAGTCAGTTTTCTGAGTGAAAGTGGAGGAAGAACACTAAGGGATCAAGTGTCTTGCCTGTTTTGTGTTTTCTCAGAGGGAGGAAAATGCCCATCCTTTGCCCAGTCCCATTTCCTAGTATTTATAGGAGTAGCTGGTCCGTTCAGATCATGACACGTGTTCGGTCGGATTTGATCTGTACTTTTGGACCTAGGGGACAGGCAGCCGTTTGCAGCCTCCTTTAGCCCTGGACCCGGACAGGTTGTGTCAGGACTGGGGCGGCTGCGGCGTGTCAGTTCGCCGTTCTGATGTGACGTGTAGGGCTTGTGGGCGACATGTCAGAGGCTCCTTAAATGCTCATACCGTACTCCCGAGGTCCCCTGGGCGAGGTCGCCCTTCGGTGCGTGCACCCTCTTCGGATTCTATCCGTCTTTCGGTGCGAGCACCTCCTTCGGGATCTATCCCATAGTTCTGGGAGTTCCCTTGATGAACACCTTCTTCGGGACTTATACCCATAGTCCGGTGATTCCCTTGTTCAGGTGTTTCTTGTTCGGGGAAGATCCTCTTCGGGGCTTCTGCCTTCGGGGAGATTCTTCCTTGCTTCAGAGAGATGGCTTTCTTACCCGAAGACGGTCAGTTTGGCCCCTCGATGGAGACGGTGTTATCCTCGGAATTCCTGACGAGCTAACCGAAGTCTCGAGCTCATAGTGTTTGACTTCGCACCTTCCGAGGTTAGTAAAAAGATCCTCTCTTGGGTGACGTCAGACTCCTCGGCCAATATTCTGGCAGGGAGTTACTACCGAGGAGGCAATAGCCTTTGGCTATCAAATATCCTATTCACCAAAGGGCAATAAAAGTAGATATTGGCCAAAATGAGTATTAGAAAAGAAGGAATGTTGAAATGTATGCTGGGGAACAGTAAGAAGAGGGATAAGCGAACAGGATTGATATAGTAGCTGATGAAGAGCAAGGTGAAGATAAAAGGCATCCATGGGCCAGAAGAGTAAGATCCAACATAAGATATGAAGAAAGGATGCAAGATGAGGTATGTGTGTTAGTGTTGTGCCTAAAAGGCCAATCATGAGATGATTGTATTTTTTGCACATTGAGTCATGATATTTTATTAAGGCATTAATCCAGCAATTATGTTTGTTGTTTTGTTTCTGCGTAACGTAATAAACATAATTGTAACCCTAGAATAATGATATTCTTAAACGTCCCTGGTCTAGTATTATTGTGGAGTAGGTTACAATAATACATAATGACTAGCATATGTGGAGACTAATATGAGATATCTAGTCTACATATGGGTACAAGTTGGAGAACTTGTGTACTGGACCGACCCACCATGAGAACACTACATGGATCGTTATATGAGTGTCATAAGTGATTCTTATAGTGATCAGGTATATGTAGTCCTTCGACCTAAGATCATCAAGGTTCCCTACATGTGAGTCACATACTTTGATACTTTCCTTTGTTGCTCGTAACTGAGTGCACTTGAAGGAGGTCATTGGGTATGTCACGTATCATGCGGAGGGATTTGTATGATCAAGATGGGATTTGTCCCTCCTATGTAACGGGAGTGATATCTTCGGGCCCCTTGATAGAGTGAGACTTAGAAAATGCATGGCCATGCTCGGATGAGTTGATATACGATATCAATGTCATCAGTTTAAGTTGGTCTACTCGGTAATCAAGAAACCAAAGATTGGGCTATACGAGAGTGACACATTCCATGTCTCGTGCTTAGTCTTGATATCTTGGACAAAGGGACAATGGCATATATCGGTGATGATCATAAAGGTTTAGTCGAATCATCGACAATCTTGTCACTTGGGTAGCAATGATGTGTTGCTAGACACCGCTCATTGCTTATGATCATAAATGTGATTTATGATCATTGCCAATGTGGTAAGAGCCTATTGGGTCGCACACATAGAGCTATTTGGATCATTAGAGTGCATGGGCTAATAATTTGGGTTTTGGTTTCACAATAATTTCGTATTAATAATGGGCCCAATAGTTGAGCCATTATTAAGCCCGAAATTAAAGCCTAATTGGATTAGGGCTTTGAAACCCATTAGGCCTGGAAGTTGAGTCTCACTATAAATACAACTTTTAGTGAGAAATTCGCAGGTCTCCTTGCCCTAGCCTCCCAAAAGGACAGCCGCACTCTTCTCTTGCAATTCCTTGGAGGACGCAAGCTAGCACTGCGAGCGCAAGAGAAACGCATCTGCCGGGACGTGGTGGAAGCGTGGTGATCCCGAGAGGCTCGTGTGGATACCATAGAGAGCTTGAACACGTCAACTGTTCAGGTTTTGTGATTCAACTCTACAGTTGAGTGAGAGATCTCAACCGAAAATTAGGTATGAAAATTTTCAAACACCCGGTTTACCCCGTTTCACTTGGATCCTGGAGGGTTTCGGTTAAATTCCACTGCACTGTTTGGCTCCCGAAACCCAACAGTGGTATCAGAGCTACTGGTGAAACCCTAAATCGGGATTGAATGTTGAATCGCATGATGTTATGTGTTCGGTTGCTTTCGGCCATGATTAATTAGATTGATTCATGATGCATGAAACTGGAACTCGTAATGAACATATGACATATATGAAGAAACGACACTAATTGGTTAATGAGATTAACCCAAAATTGATAGGTATGAGATACCTATATGGATTAGGATTCTTGCAATAGTTGCAAAAACCCTAGCTTGGTTCGGATTCGGCCTGTTCGGGCACCGAAAGTAAGGTATTTTTGGTGGCTCGAATGGAGGAGTCTCGGGTGCCTACTTGCTCGAAATAGAAGATCTCGGGCAAAGCAATTGTAAGACAATTTTTTGCGCCAGGGGGGCGCTGCCCCCCTCGCCCCCCGCAAGGGCGGCTCCCCTTGACCCCGTCCGCTGACCGGTCAGTGGAACCACCGCCCGCTGACCGGCCAGCGGGACCGCCGTATGCGAAGTGCCACATAAATAAAAACTGGTTAATCAACGCGCGAAAATTGGCATGCATTTTTGTTGAATGAGATTTGACATGATATGCTGATTGGTGTTTGAAGCATGGTGCATGGTTATAGCCCTTGATTGGTTGTACTTGTAAATACGGCCTGCGAGTCGTGCCTTTTCTTGTTACTCTCATTGTACATTCTCTTCTCACCTTACTCCCCTCGAATGTAACTCAAGGTTTCTATTATTGATGTAATGGTACATTATGGGGTCATCCAAGGTGGTATGTCCAACGATCATCCAAGGGGGTATGTCCAAGGAGGTGACAACAAAAGGGCAACCAAGAAAGGAAAAGAAAGAGCTTGTGAAGCCTCTTTTCCTTTCTTAGGCTTTTATGATATTCTCATTGGCTTGAGAATATCACATAGTTTGGGCTATAACCATGTCACATTTACTTTCTTGTAAGCATGAGATGTGTGTTGTATATTTGTATGTGATGCATGTATAAGACAACCGGAGATAACAAATTGGTGAGATCAAAAGAAAAATCCCTAAAAAAAAATATTAAGTCATTAAATATGATGCCTTCCAAATGTTGGCACTCGTCAAGACTTTGATCAACATTAGGTGGGTTTGCCAAAGCAAAGCACCTATGTTCATCTTGGTAAGACACGATGGGATAATAGTGATATCCAAATTGCTAACTTTGGGTTCGACTTAACTAAGTCATCCTAATAGGATTAGGGACTTAGAGGCATAGAGTTGAGCTTAAGTTCATGAGATGAGCTTGGACAAGTGTTGTTCACCCAACTATCCAAGAGTTGCATAAGATGCAATTGGCAAGGATTTGCCTACCTAAATAGCTGTAACTTGAGAGAAAAGCCAAAGCTGACTCAGGTTGTGGTCAAATATGGATCTTGGCCCACTAGAATACCTTAGCGCTGAGGCGTTCCAAAATAATATCGAGGGTTATTATTTTGAGGAAAATAGTGGGAGTATCGTTTAATAAAAGTCCTTATTAAATGAATTAAAATACATGACTCTTACACTGCATATTTACTGTTGTAGATAACCATGGCACAAAACACATCGACACTTTCGTTGCGATTGATCCTTGAGAAGGAAAAACTGAATGGGACCAACTTTCTCAAACGGTACCAAAACGAGAGGATAGTCCTCAAGCAAGAGAAAAAGGCTTATGTCCTAGAGCAGCCCATTCCGAATGAGCCTGCTGCCACTGCTCCAAGAGCTAAAAGGGATGCTCACAAGAGGCATTCTGATGATGCTTTGGATGTTCCATGCCTCATGCTTATTACCATGGAATCTGAGCTTTTGAAGCAACATGAGAACATGGGGTCATTCGATATGATCGAACATCTTAAAATGCTTTTCCAAAAACAAGCTAGGCATGAGAGGTTTGAGACCTCTAAGGCATTGTTTCAGTGCAAGATGTCTGAGGGAAGTCCCGTGGGTCCTCATGCGTTCAAGATGATTGGGTACTTTGAGAATCTTGAGAATTTGGGATTTGCTCTTCAGAAAAAGAATTTGGGATTTGCTCTTCAGAAAGAGTTTATCTCTAAAGGAACTAGTGGGAGGAAAGTAGAACTTGAAGAAATTCAAGAACAAAAAGGAGACATCGAACCTGAAATGGAACCTGAACAGACACCACAAGATGTTGTGGTTCAAGAGTCTGTTCCTGTAGCACAGAGCCCACGTAGGTCTGGTAGGATTCGGTGTGATCCCGAGAAATATGGATTTCTCGTGACTCACCCTGGTGATGTGATGCTCATGGATCAGGATGAGCCCACAACTTACCAACAAGCTATGTCGGGGCCTGACTCTGAGAAATGGCTAGTGGCCATGAAATCCACGATGGAATCCATGTACGAAAACCAAGTATGGACTTTGGTTGACCCACCTGAAGGGGTAAAACCCATAGGGTGCAAATGGGTTTTCAAGAAGAAAACTAACATGGATGGTAATGTGATTACCTTTAAGGGATGATTGGTTGCAAAAGGTTTCAAGCAAATTCATGGTATTGACTATGATGAAACTTTTTCACCAGTTCCTATGCTTAAATCTATCCGAATTTTGTTTGCTATTGCTGCACACTATGATCATGAGATATGACAAATGGATGTCAAAACTGTATTCCTAAATGGAAAGCTACTTGAGGATGTGTACATGACACAACTTGAGGGTTTTGTCACTCCTGTGAATGCCAATAAAGTGTGGAAGTTGCAAAGGCCCATTTATGGACTGAAGCAAGCTTCTCAAAGTTGGAATCTTCATTTTGATGATGCAATCAAAGAGTTTGGTTTTATCAAAAATAAAGATGAACCCTTGTGTCTACAAGAAGGTTAGTGGGAGCGCTATTGTCTTCTTGGTGTTGTATGTAGATGACATGCTACTCATCGGGAATGACTTTCCTGACCTACAGTCTGTGAAGACTTGGCTAGGGAAATGTTTCTCTATGAAGGACTTGGGTGAAGTAGCCCATGTGTTAGGCATCAGGATCAATAGAGATAGATCCAGAAAACTTTTTGGCCTAAGTCAAAGTACATATATTGACAAGGTGCTAAAGAGGTTTAGCATGCAAGATTCCAAAAAAGGATTCTTGCCCATGTCACATGGTATAACTCTTTCTAGATCTCAGTGTCTGAGTACACCCGAGGAGAGAGAGGGCATGAGTAAGATTCCATATGCCTCAGCAATTGGATCTATCATGTATGCCATGATATGTACTCATCCTGCTGTCTCATATGCCTTGAGCATGAAGAATAGGTACCAATCGATCCCCAGTGAGAGTCACTGGACAGCTGTTAAGAACATCCTTAAGTACTTACGAAGGACTAAGGATGCATTCTTGGTCTTTGGAGGTGAAGATGAGCTCATTGGAAGGGGTTACACCGATGCAAGTTTTCAATTCGATAAGGATGATTTTAGATCACAATCTGGTTATGTGTTTTGTATTGGTGGTGGTGCTGTGAGTTGGAAGAGTTCAAAGAAAGAGACAGTAGCTGACTCTACAACAGAATCTGAGTACATTGCCGCCTCTGATGTTGCGAATGAGGCAGTTTGGATCAAGAAGTTCATCACTGAACTTGGAGTGGTTCCAAGCACTGCCGACCCGATAGAGCTCTATTGTGACAACAATGGAGCAATCGCACAAGCTAAGAAACCTCAATCTCACCAGTGATCCAAATATATACTCCGACGCTATCATCTCATCAGGGAGATCATCGAGAGGGTTGATGTAAGGATATGCAGGACTTCGACAGACAGCAACATTGCTGATCCACTAACAAATCCCCTTACGCAGCAAAAGCATGATAGCCATTCTAGGTCCATCGGTATTAGATACATGGATGATTGGCTTTTAGTGCAAGTGGGAGATTGTTAGTCTTGTGCCCAAAAGGCCAATCATGAGATGATTGTATTTTTTGCACATTGAGTCAAGATATTTTATTAAGGCATTAATCCAGCAATTATGTTTGTTGTTTTGTTTCTACGTAACGTAATAAACATAATTGTAACCCTAGAATAATGATATTCTCAAATGTCCCTGGTCTAGTATTATTGTGGAGCGGGTTACAATAATACATAACGACTAGCATATGTGGAGACTAGTATGAGATATGTAGTCTACATATGGGTACAAGTTGGAGAACTTGTGTACTGAACCGACCCACCATGAGTACATTACATTGATAGTTATATGAGTGTCATAAGTGATTCTCATAGTGATCATGGTATATGTAGTCCTTCGACCTAAGATCATCAAGGTTCCCTACATGTGAGTCACATACTTTGACACTTTCCTTTGTTCCTCGTAACTGAGTGAACGCGAAGGAGGTCATTAGGTATGTCACATATCATGTGGAGGGATTTGTATGATCAAGATGGGATTTGTCCCTCCTATGTAACGGGAGTGATATCTTCGGGCCCCTTGATAGAGTAAGACTTAGAAAAATGCATGGCCATACTCGGATGAGTTGATATTTGATATCAATGTCATCAGTTTAAGTTGGTCTACTCGGTAATCAAGAATCCAAAGATTGAGCTATACTAGAGTGACACATTCCATGTCTCGTGCTTAGTCTTGATATCTTGGACAAAAGGACAATGGCATATATTGGTGATGATCATAAAGGTTTAGTTGAATCATCGACAATCTTGTCACTTGGGTAGCAATGATGTGTTGCTAGACACTGCTCATTGCTTATGATCATAAATGTGATTTATGATTATTGCCAACGTGGTAAGAGCCTATTGGTTCGCACACATAGAGCTATTTGGATCATTAGACTGCATGGGCTAATAATTTGGGTTTTGGTTTCACAATAATTTCGTATTAATAATGGGCCCAATAGTTGAGCCATTATTAAGCCCAAAATTAAAGCCTAATTGGATTAGGGCTTTGAAACCCATTAGGTCTGCAAATTGAGTCTTACTATAAATACAACTTTTAGTGGGAATTCGCAGGTCTCCTTGCCCTAGCCTCCCAGAAGGACTGCCGCACTCTTCTCTTGCAATTCCTTGGAGGACACAAGCTAGCACTGCGAGCGCAAGAGAAACGTATCTGCCGGGACGTGGTGGAAGCATGGTGATCCTGAGGGACTCATGTGGATACCATAGAGAGCCTGAACACGTCAACTATTCAGGTTTTGTGAATCAACTTTACAGTTGAGTGAGAGATCTCAACGAAAAATTAGGTATGAAAATTTTTGAACACCCGGTTTACCCCGTTCACTTGGATCATGGAGGGTTTTGGTTAAATTCCGCTGCGCTGTTTGGTTCCCAAAACCCAACAATGTGAAGACTTACCTAAAGGGCAGTCAATGAATAGCTCTATCAGACATGAAGATGAGGATGGTGAAATTAGAAGAAGGCACAATGCTAGGCATGGAGAGCGCAGAAGAGAAAGAAGGCATAGAGAAAAGAGAATAAATGAAGAACTGAAGGAAGGCTAAATATAGAGGTTTCTAAACCTAAAACCCCCATTATTATTGACTGAAGAGGTAGATTATTGACTTTATGAAATAAAGAAGGTTTTTGAAAGGATGGATTTAAGTTTAACAAAAAAAGTATGCTTGGCTACCTTCAAGTTTGAAGGTAGTGCTGAGTGTGGCTGAAATCTGCATAGGGAATTATTCAAAGCATAATGGAGAAAGAGTTTAAAGAAAAGACTAAACCCATGGGATACGCATAATTATTTCAAATGTTTTAAATCCAAATGTGAATAAGGCTATCAGAGATCAGAAGCAGATTGAGTTTGATTAGTTGGTCCAAGGAGAAATGAATGTGATGTAATATCAAAAAATGTTTAGCTTTATAATCAGATATGCCTTACAATGTGATGAGCAAGTTGTTTTCAAAACCAAAAGATTCATGAGGGATTAAGGCCAAAATTGAGACAAATCCCCAAGGCCATTGGGATTAAGGATTACTATCAAGCGATGCAAAGGACATTCTCCCTGAAGCAAGAATTCACTAATTAAGGGATGTATGAATTATGGCCTGGAAAGTCTAGTGAACCAAACAAAAGTAGGAAGATGAGAGTGAGTGAATGGTGGCAATAAAATCAGTGGAGAATGAAGATGAGAAAAGGTGGGCAAGGTAAAAAAAAAAGGACTTCAATGTGAGAAATGTTGAAAGTGCCATGAAAAAAAAATTTGCTTGAAGGACATTCCATGCAATTTAAAGTGAAGATCCTTGCATCATTCGAAGAAAGATTGGCCAATTAAGAAGAGATAAAGGGACGACTTTAGTGGAAGTCAAGGATCTACACAGAGGCCATAAAAGCCTAGGGTATGGATTCTTCTTCGAATCCCCTAGTTTGTCAATGTTGGGCCAACTTTACAGTAGCCAAGTTAGGCACAACAAGCATCAGGAAGGATGTTTCAGGTATAACCATAAGAAAAAATATAAAGGGAGGCATTGAAAGGTAAAGTTTACTTACATGGTAATGGCCAAAGTGTTACCATTCTTCTCAACCTCAGATAAACCAGAATAAGTATAGAAAGCCCAAAGATGCCCATTAACATGGTAACTCAGCAAAAGGGAACCCTAGGACTTACTTTATATCATATTGGTTAGGGAGAGACATCAATGACACTCCCTGCCCAAGGTCCTACCTAGCCCAAACATAGGGGCAACCTCGATGACCTTGCTATGTTAGGAGGACTTTAGCTAGGCTATGTTGAGGTCCTCTTGGGGACCCCAGATAAGACCATCATGACCATATTACAGGCAGTGTGTCAAGGGTATGGTAGCAGGTGCCAAAGATAAGGCCATTATGACCATATTACAGGTATTGGCTTTGAAAGTTCTAATCCGGTTGGACACGTAACCCATCTAATTGTGGATATAGAGGACCAACCTAGTCTCCATTTGCCCTATATACATGGAGGTCTTCTCGACACTTAAGGTGACCCAACTCTTCCTGCTTTATTGTGCTCTCTTTCTTATAATCCTCTCATTGCCATTCATCTGACTTGAGCGTTAAACGTTCCCCCCCAAAAAAATCTAGGCACTCACCTTAACTTATCTCTTCTCTATTTGGGCCCCCTTCGGATGGGTTATCGCGACATCATCATCAACCATTTCAAGCTCATTTGCTAGATATGATGAAGGACATCAACTAGCACTGTCTGCGGAACCTAGGCATAGATAACCATGGTGGAGACATGCTACTTAAATGGTAAGAGGCTTTTAAATTTTTAGGCAGAGGTGAACCCTCCACCTCGTCAGGGAACCTTCATCCCTGATGATGAGTAGCCCATCAATTTGACACTAACTCTTCTACATGATTTTCAATGAAATATAATGACTAAGATCTTGTGAAAGTTTGATCAATTGTTTGAATAGAAAATGTTTATGATGCAAAACCCCTCCCTAGAAGAGTCTATCAGTCTAGTAGAAAAATTACCTGTAAAGGAGTACTCGAATGCAGGTGCACAAGGAGAATCATCATTTAAAGAACTACCTTTTTGGGGCTAGAAAGAGGCCCAAAATAGGAAACATCCTTTGTCTAAAGAGCAAAGGTTTGTAAGGGAAAGGAGCTAATCCCCAAAGAGGTAATATTACTCACCTAAACTCAACCCTCTTACGTAGAAAGAAAAGCCCTTGATTGTGGCTCTCGTAGGAATGCTCCTTGAGAAACTTGAGAAGATAAAAGAACAAGTGTCTTGCAATTTGTTTGGTCATGCCTAATCAGAACTCCCATCGGTGATAAAGATCCCTTTATAAAGAATGTACGAGATGCACCATTACATCTAGATTTTTGAGTCTCATGCTTGGACTTATTTGCAGATAAGGATAATCCTTAGTCTCATTTCTTAAAAAACCCAAAAAACATCATGCTCTATGGAGTTGATGATGTGATGATGTACAAGTGTTTCGAGGTGACACTAGCTCGCCTAGCCACCATGTGGTACAATTACTTTCAACTGCCTTTGTGTAGCAATTCATCGGATGTCGCCCCTACCAAAGAAGGCTGCCCAAGTGTCCAATGTGGTCTAGAGAATCAGCAAGTCCCTCAAGGGCTACATGGATCAGTTTAATAAGAAAGCTCAAAATATGGTCAGCTTTACTCTCGAAGTTTGTGTCATAGCCATGAATAGGGGACTCCTGATTCATATTTGAACTCTCTTAGGAAATGCTTGACATACTTGGGGATTTTTATCAGGTTGCCACATTGTATATAATTGTGGAAGAGATGACTATAGAGAATGAAAAGCTTGAAACAAGGAAGGCTGAGTTGCCTACCTTGGATTGGACTAAGGGTAATGGGCAACCATGAAAGAAACCTTCCTACACTCCCTTAAGCACTATTAAGGATAGTATGCAAATGACCCTAGAAAAAGCCTAGGGAGCTAAGCGTCCAAGGGTAATGACCTTAGACAACAAAAGGAATCCCAAGATATATTGTGAGTATCACCAAGATCACGGGCATGATATTGAAGAATGCCATCAACTAAAAAAGTATGTTGAATATCTGATCAAGCAAGGGCAATTAATGAAATATCTCCACCACCATTCCATGAAGAATGAGGGAAGGAATAAATAGAAAAGGCATGATGATGAGGATTATGATTTTGACTGTCAAAGAAATAACCAAAGCCCTGAAGGCAGTTGCCTTCACTTACTGGGGTCATCTAGACAATCACAACCTCTCTTCCTTTGGTGGAAAAAAAAATAGGAAAGAGAGAGCTATCCTTAGTGGAGTTTGAAAATCTTGAAATTGTTTAGCAAGGTACAATGGGTCAAAAATCAAGTTCCCTCATGATAATCCTATTCTAATAACGGCTCAAATGGCAACCTAGATGTAGAGAGGATCCTTTATGATGATGGATCAAATGTCAATGTCCTGTTTGCCCAAGTCCTTTGAAGCCTTGGAATTCCTGTTAAGAGTTGCCCATCCTCAGTTGGATTGATTTGCCATTCATGCTAAAGGGGACAACCATAAGAGATGACATAGAAGTCTTTGCCTCGGTGATAGTGAGGTTCATTGTCATATATGTTTCCTTTACCCTATAATCCCATCATCTGAGAGGTAGACTCAAGGTGCCTTGCACATTAAGACTGACATGAGTTACCTAACTATCACTTCTAAAGCAGAACAAGGTAAAGCCATCATCTTCATCGATTAGGCTGAAATTAGAAAGGTCTTCATCAAGGCGTGCCAAAAGCTGTCAAAGAGATGTGTTCATACTTTGATGAGACCAACCTTGGGAAACCACATAAAGTCCCTAAGGACAAGAATAAAGACATAGAGACCGAGTGTCTTAAGTTGATCCTAGGCTGAAGTACTAAAATTAGGGGAAAGTATCTTAGAAAAGAAAATGGCTAAAATTGTATATTTTTTGAGCATTTAATAAATGCCTATTCACTTGTTTGCTAACGGATAAGCCTAGAATTGATCCAGGCATTATACAACATAGCCTTAAAGTAGACCCCAAAGCATGTCCTATTACACAAAAGAAATGGAACATTGCCCCCCATAAAAGAGCCTTCATTAAACAGAAGGTTTAGTAACTCATAGAAGTAGAGGTGATAAGGGAAGTGAAATATCCAGACTGGCATAGGAACATAGTAATTGCTACGTAGGAAGGGAGTAAAAAAAATTAGATGTGCATAGACTTTGCCAAAGCCAATGAAGTTTGCCTTAAGGACTCATACCCTTTGCCTTCTATAGACCAGCTAGTCAATTCAATCACCAAATACAAAACATTAAGTTTTTCTAGATGCTTTCTATGGGTACCATCAAATTTAGATGAATCCCACCAATGAGTAAAAAAACCTCCTTCATAACCAATAAGCGCACTTTTTATTTTGTACGAATGCCCATTGGTTTGAATAATGTTATAGCAACCTATTAATGACTCAAAGATAATGTGTTTGTTGGTCAAATGGGCAAAAGCGTGGAAGCCTACATGGATGATATGATCATCACAAGCCAAAGTCTGCAGGACCACATCAAGGATTTTAAGGAAAGCTTCTAGAAATTAAGGAAATTTAACATATGTCAAAACCTAGAAAAATGTGTTTTTAGTGTGGATGCCAAAATGTTTCTTCGTTTCATGATGTTGAAATGAGGAGTCAATGCCAACCTGAGAAAATTAAGGCAATCCTCCATTCTTAAATGTCAAATTCTATCAAGGATGTTCAGAGACTCAAGTGAAGGATAACAGTGATTAGTCATTTCATATCCAGTTATGATGACCAGTGTAGAACCTTTTTAAAAAATCTAATAAAAAATAATGGAATTTGTTGAAGACAATACAAAGGAATTGTGTGAGAACGAGTAATGTCAAGAGGCTTGGGAAAAGCTTAAGGCCTATTTGGATGGCTTCCAACTATTCTACAGTTGATGGAAGGAGAGGCCCTTGGGTTATACCTATGGTTAGTGAGAAACCTTTAAGTTTGGTCCTGGCAAGCAAGGAAGACAATAGGCAACAATGGCCAGTTTACTAAGTAAGAAAATCCTTGCATGGTGCTAAAGTTGGTTATCTAGTCCACCAAAAATTAGTTTACGTCCTAATGCTAGTAGGGCATAGACTTCAGCCATACTTCCTAGGGCACACCATTCTTGTTGAAAGCAATCTCCCATTACAAGATGTCATGAATGGGATCACTCGAGGTGACTGTCCAACTGGTGTATCGAGCTTAGAGAATGTGACATTGTATACAAATCTAGAAAAGTAATAAAGGCTCAAGCTATGGTCAATTTTATAGCTGATTTGGCAAAATAGTCCAAAGGAGACTTATCCACTTTGAAAGAAGAAGAGTTGAAGTGTCTCTTTATGTGGATGAGGCTTCTAGTGTCAATCACAAAGGTGTTAGTATAGTTCTTTAGGGCATTGAATGAATGGAGACCTGAAGATGTAATAAGTTTGGGTTCCAAGTTACAAATAACATCACTAAATATAAAGCCCTAATAATAGGGCTTGAGCTAGCTGGAAACGTTGACATCCAATCTCTTTGAGCTTGCAGTATTCTCAATTGCTAGCTTGGCAATTGAAGGGGCCAAGACATGACAAATACTTTGATCTTGTAAAAATTTATTAGAAAAATTTGATTGAATTCAAGTGGAAAAGATACCACGGTTGGAAAGTGTTACCATCTCACAAAAATGGGAGAATTACAAGTGTGGAATAATGGTCAAAAAACCATTATATTGTGTAATTCTCTTCATAGTAATTGAAGTGTGAGGGGTAAAAGGTATAATGAATACCTCTTTAAAAGTGTTCCAAGTTGGTAACTTGGCCCTTAAGAAAAGCCTTAAAGATTGCTTGTTTGTCAAGCAACCTATGGACTTTTTGGTAAGGTTTTAGAAATTAGAGTACTTAATTACAAACTCTCAAGAAAGAGATTTGGAGAGTTATGGAAAGGATATGAATGGTATGAAAGTGCTATTGGAGGACCAAGTTGCTCATGGAAGACAACTAAGGACAAAGAAAACACAAAAAGGCATAAAGGACCTAAGTGTTCTAATGTAGGCCTTAGGATGTGTGTATTTGGCTTAAGTCAAATGGAGCAATTTAGAATTTTCCCACCGAGGGAGGGGCGGCTATGGCTTTTAAAAGGGTAAAAAATTTTGGGCACATGTGTACCAATAAGTTTAAGACAAAGAAACCATGCTTATGGGCAAAGAAAATGACATAAAGCATGATTCCGGCTAATAAGGGTGTTTAGTGCCCTAAAGCTAATTTAAGAAGCCTAACTTGAATTTTCTTCTCCCATATTCAACCCACACAGCCACCACCCTCCACCACACTTCTTCCATAACTCCTCCATAGCCACCATACCTCTACGATTGAAATTGAAGGCAAAAGGAAGCAATTGGAAGCAAACTAGAGCTATTGCTTGAGAACTTCAAGGATCAAGCCTCAAATTCGGCCTACCTACTTTGGCAAGGGTTCTCTTGCTCTCATGGGTTGTTTTCTATATTTTCAAGCAACCATGAAGCTAGGGCTAAGCTTGGAAGAGAGCCATGAGCTTGGTGAACCAAGCTTAGTGAGGGGAGCGCACTTATTGTAGGTTTTGTGACCTAGTGTGAAATGCACATTGATGGAAGCGAATTTAAGGGTTTCTAGAGCCCAAACTTAGTACTAACTAGTGTTAAAATCCTTCTAAGACTAAGCATTCACTTGAGGAGGGCTGCCATAGTGATTTATTTAGGTTTATTGCATGTTTTATGGACTAACCTATGGTTTATGTTGCTGTCGCATTTCATGTGTTTGTTGGTTGTGAATGGCTGCTACATTTGGTTGCTATATCTTGTATATATGCATTGTGGTTGTGTTTTAGTGTTTTTGGAAGTAGGTTTTGGTGATGGTTACGTTGCCTATTGAATCCAAGTGCTGCCCTTACTAAGTTTCTCAATGAAACTTACTCCCCTTAATTCTGTCATTTCAAGTCCAGCTGAAAATCACCTTCAAACTAGCCTTTTTAGTTTGAGTTTTGCCCTAAATTTTCCGGTACTTAAACTTCCATATGTCTAGTTATGATCTGAAAATTTTGGTGATTTTAGGAGCACATTTGGTATTTTTGGTGATGGTGCTTATTGTGTTATGCAGCAGCTGTCCAGCATCATGTTTCTAGAGTCCATTGTATCTCAGGCACTCCTGTAACTTATGGTGCATATTTAGCTGTGTTAAGACCATTGTGTAGTGCATTTATGCATGTACATGTAGTGTATGTAAAATGAGACATGTGAACATTTGAGTAATATTTTGGCTACGTATATGATGTGGTGCAAAGTTGCCTAAGTGTGAATGATAGGCTGCTTACTTGTAAATTCTATTTTGGCCACATAAAGTTGCTAGATGCAAGAGAATGTATTTCCCATGTATATTGGACATGTATGGGATAGCCTTGGAGGGCTTACCCCTTGTGAATGTAGTGTTTGCACACGTATGAAATTTTATATAGGCAAAATAGTCATAAAGTGACCAGAATTTTGACTCTGCACTCAAAACACTGTATCTCCCTGTGTAGAATGAATCCTGGTATGAAAATTTGACCACACTTATAGCACATCTATAGGTTTAACTGGGAGTTTGAATGTCTGGATTTAGAACCTTGTAGCCAAAGTTATGAGGTTGCAAAGTTGGCTAAATGATTGTTCATTTGGTCAGAATTTGGTAACCAACTTAAAAAATCCATAACATGGTCCATAGGTGGGCTATTAATGTTAAAAAAAAATTTTGGTTTTATCTAAGTCTCTAATTGACAATGGAGCAAATAAAACATGGGGGTAAGTGGCTAGAATGATACAGTTTATTCAAGAAAGTTACAGGTACAATGGTTGGTCACTAGAACTTAACAAGGTTACCTAATGTGTGGTAGCCAAAATTAAGACTTGTGCTAGTGTTTTCCTTATTTGCTACCATGGTGTGCATGAAATGTGAATATGTGAGTCGTGGTTGGACCAATATGCATGTATTTACATAGTGCTCAAGAGGGCCAGTTGAGTATGCACACTAAGTGTAGTGTTCTGTTGGCCAATAGAACATTAACAATCCCGGGAGTCTAAATGCATAATTTTGACACCATAATTGGACTCCCATGGAGTGGGTAACAAAAAGTGCTAAAGTAGATACACTGGGCAAATCTCATGAACATACAAACATTTAAGAAGTACCCTGTCATGCTCATGTCTTGCATAGGCCATGGGTTGTAATTTTTATGTGCATATGATGTACATGAATGGTGTAGATAAGTGATGCAAGTCATGGACACAAAGAAAAGATACACAGAAGGTCAAGTCCCCATAGGATGGCCTAAGGACATCATAGGCGCACTTGAGTGCACCTAAGTGGGACATGAGGGAAAGTGCTATACTTGTGAGCCAAAAATGGTAAAAACTAAGTGCCAAGATATGCTATGAAGTGAAGGCTCATAATGTGAAAAAAAAGCTGTGAAGAGCCTAAGAAAACTAAAAGACCACCAAGGAGGGGCATAGAGCGCTCCTGAGAGCACTTCTATGAGCATTTATGTGACCATAGAGACTTTAAAACTAAGTGCCTCAAGGGAAACAGGGTGGGATGGATACCAAATGATAAAATAAGAAGAAGGATTCCAATACAAGGCAAAAAGAAGAAGGAAACGAAAGTGCTCCAAGAAAAAACACTAGAAGACTTTTAGACCTTTGTGTGTAACCTTGGGCATGTGAAGGCTTTAAAGCCAAATGTCTTGGAAAGGATTATGGGGGATTGATGTTTTGGATTGAAATGAGGATGAAAGCTACAATGTAGGCCAAGAAAAGGTGAGGAACACATAAAAGCCATAAGGCACACCCTAGGGTGCACTATGGGGCTCTCGGGTGCATTTAAAGTGTACCTA
This sequence comes from Aquilaria sinensis, assembly GCA_005392925.1. Classification (NCBI taxonomy): domain Eukaryota; kingdom Viridiplantae; phylum Streptophyta; class Magnoliopsida; order Malvales; family Thymelaeaceae; genus Aquilaria; species Aquilaria sinensis. The sequence continues at coordinate 66,478 of SMDT01000876.1, read as the reverse complement.
AGTTAAAGTGGAAGTTTGAGGATCTAAATGAATGAATTTATAAGCAAAGTGGGTGCTCAAAACATCACACTAAGAAAGCATAGTGGTTCCATAAAATACACTAAATGATTCATGTGACTTGGAAGGAATTAGACCAAAGAATTGTCAAAATTCCTTGGCTGCCAAGGCCATTTCGGCCGAAACTTCCACTGGTTGACTAAGCTTGAATTAATATAGCTTATTATCTATTTCTTGGGGTAGGAATGACCTTAAAAGTCAGAGTCAGGGTTTTGGTAAAAGCACTGAAAAGAAACTAGAAGGCTCAAGGGTGGCCCAATGGTGGTGCATATGGTGTGTTGCAGATTTCATACTTCCTTGATGCCATTTCTAAGCCAGGTAAGGTTCATATGAAGTTTTTTCTCCTATATTTTGAAGGAAAGAACACTGCCTTAGAGGATGGCTATCACAGAATGAACCTAAGAGCTATGTTAATGGGCTATGTGTTCATTAAGCACTATGGTGAGCTAGCTAGTTTACTTTTGGCAAGCATTAGGGTTTTTGATCAAGTATGGATGAACTTATTCAATTATGTGGAGCTATATGTTTATGTTAATTTGATTCTAATGAAAGTGATCACTTGGTAAATTGACGGAAAGAAATGCTTGCTAAGTTAAAGTGAAACCATGTATATGGTATGTGTGTTTGCATGCTTCTTTGATTGTTTACATGTGCTAACCTTTGAATTATGTATATAAGTATCTTGTATTATGTTATGCCTCATCTCTTTTATGTTTTCTTTGTCTTTGTTTACAGGTTAAAAGATGAAATTGGAGGTTTATATGAATAACAATGTTTAGAACATTCTGTAAGCACTAGGTGCTGAATTGAAACCTTATTGAGTACTTATGTGCTCACTCTCTATTTTGCCCATTTGAGGTAAAGATTTGGAGGAATAAAGGCTATGGAACCTACTTAGAGGTGCATGTATAAGAAGGTAATGATCAGATTTGTGGCTTATGAAAGATGGATTGACAATCCATGTTATGAACTAATGGTTGTAAATGGATGTGTAGGCTGCAATGGCTATTATGGGTTTAGCTGTGTTTGCATCTCTGTTCTAGTTTGGGTAAAGACTGGAAGGGTTATAAGACAACTGTGGCCTAAGTGTCTTGTAAAAGTGGAGGTTAAAGTAACTATAAGATTTGAAACTATTTAAGCCCAATATGTGTGCTTGCATGTTTTTGTAATGGCTTAACTTTTGTGTATGTAACTTTTGGCCATGTAACACCTAGGATGCCCAATTTTGAACTATAAATTTATATACATATAGCTACCTAAGGTGGTATATGGCAAGTGCCTTAAAGGTACATAATGGGCAAGGTAAGTCTTCCATGGCACTAAGTGTAACAAGTTAGAGAATGCATGCATAGTTTGTAGCTAATCAACCTATCATGTATGTATGTATGTAGGCATGAATGTGTGTATGTATGATAGGCTACAAGAAAGCCTCCCAAGTACACTAAAGCACACATATACAAGTATATACCCAAGCCCACCTACACCTACTCATATGCACCCAATAGGTAACAAGGTAGGCTAAGTTGAGTGCACTAAAAAAAAATAAATTAAATTTGTAACTTAATGTGTTAAACTTGCCACATAACCTGTTAATCTACAAATTTAATGGATAGTTCATTTGGTAATCACCACCTAAGTCTTATCTTGTTAACAACTAAAATTTGAGGTTAAGTATCTTGGCTGTCACGTCCTAATTCACCATATAAAAAGAACCGGTTCATTTATACCTCCTAGGGGGTTCAGGGTGGGGGTGAATTGGGCCCTGACATACATAGTATCAATGTTTTCCATATTATGAAAATTAAGAATGGATGGATAGCTATGTTGAAAAACTAGCTCATCAGTGGGAGGTTGCCAAAAGACCCTTGAAAAGTTAACTAGGTTAAGCAAAGAGTTGGAAGATACTTCCCAATTAGTGAAGAGCTATATAGAGAAGGGTTTTCCATGTTATGACTCTCCTAGTAGGAAGCTTGATCATGGAATGTAAAGTAATTAAAACCTAGTTTGGAACCTTATTTCAAGTTCATATAGCAAGAATAAGTATGTTTTGCAAAGTTCACTAAGTTCAGAGGAGTATAAGGCACGGAATAAGGTTTAGGGGAAAAATTTGTAATTTTTTGTCCTAAAGTGTTGGGTCGAGTCCCGAGAGTTAAAAATGAGGTTTTGGAAACCTAAATCTTGCTTTGAACCCAAACTTAGCTTAAATAAACAATATTTGACCAAGGTTTGACTACAGTTACTATTTAGGGAAGAGGGCTTTTTGTAAATTTTTATAAAGTTGGGCGGCTTGGTGTTTTAAAATTAATAAAAATTGGTAAAGTGAAATGGTGCCTGCCTTTTTTTTCTTCAAACCCTAGTTCATCCTTCACCCTTTCATTTCTTCATGAATTTAAGCTCAAAATCAAAAGATTTTGGTGAAATTTGAAGCTGCCAAGGGTATATATGCATTGGATGACTTGATTCAAGTGGATTTTTTTGTTTTTGAAGCTTGGAATTATGTTTCCAACTAGTCCTTATTTTTGATTGAGGTAATATGTGTTTCCATGGTGATTTCTTGTTTGTTTGATGATTTGAAGCTTGGGCTTTGGTTGGATGTTAGTAATTTGATGTCTTGTGCATTTGTTTGGTTGGAACTTAGGTAGAACTTTGTGGAATCATGTTTTTGTGGAAGAATTGCTTGGTTCTTACTTGTGACTAGAAATCAAGGCAAGGGAGTTATGGTTTTAAGCTTGATTGATGCTGTTGGAGTAAGTTTGCTTGATGAAATCAAGTAGTTTTGGCAATAGCATTAGTATTTGGGCAAGTGTGATCAAGGTGGGCTATGTGCTTAATGGAGCTTGTGATAGTTTGTGATGGCCTTTGTAACATAGTTATATTTGTGATAGTTTGTTGTGGCCTTTGCAACATGTTTTACAGGTATATGAAGTTGGAAGGCCATCCAAGCATGTTTGGTATGCTTGGGATGTCTTCCAAAGTGTATGTAGCAAAACTAAGATTTTGTGGGCATGAAAGTATTCGCGACGTGTTGCCAATACCCACAACATGTCACCAACGGCACAAAATGTTCTAGGAACTTATGTACTGTGGCAACGCATCGCCATAGTTATGTTGGCCCAAGATTCTCAATTTTGCTAGAGGGTTCGATGGGAGGACCGAGGGGGTGCATAAGGTACCTAATGGTTAACGTGCCATCGAGTGTGAGCTTTTGATGTTGAACCTTAGTGCACCTAGTGGGTCTTCAGCACCTAGTTTACATTAGTCCTATCATAGTGCCCTTGTAGAACATAAGGGAGTTTTAACTAGTGAATTTCACTAGTTAGCCTGGTAAGCTATGCTTGCTAGTAGACAAGGCTATGCCTTGTAGTTCAAGGACTAGGTGAGAATAAGTCCCAAGGGACTAAAACCTGTGCGCATATGTTTACCCTCAAGCTGTACGAGCTCACAGCAGATTATATATGTTCATATATGTGTCATTTTTAATATTTTTCTTATAGGTGAAGACCCTTACTAAGAATACTTGAATTCTCACTCCCTTGTTTATGTTGTGGAGATTTTGAGTTTGTTGGACCTGCTAACCACAGAGGGTTGTTGTGGTAGTCTATTGTTGCAAGTGCTTTGTTTTGAGAATCCTTGTGATTCAAGTTTTGATGCTTACTTGTTGGTTAAGTTACAATACTAACTATAGTATTGTCTTGGCCATAGAGGCTAGCCGCACATGGATAAACTTTTGTGACTCACCACTATGACTCATTTTGAAGGTGGGAGTTAGTTTGGAGGATCTTAGTAAGAGGCTTGTATTCGTTGTTTTCTTAGTTGCCTCGCATGTCTATGTTTGGAGCTTAAGAATCTAGAGTTGCTCTTGGGTGAGAACAATTAGCGTACTTTTGTTGAATGCCTTCACATGTTTATTATATGTAGTAATGAGAACATAAATGTTGATTTTGTATGCTTTGGCTATTTAAACATGATTTCTATGAATAGTGCCTTGGCCATGTGAATGTTTTATAATTTCCAATTACTCGAGTCAAAGCTAAAAAGGCTTGCATCTGGAATTTTCTAAGTTAATCAACTAGGATCATGAAGTTTCAATTCACCTACATATATAATTAGCCAGTTGTAACCACTGTGAGATATGTTCTCACAGGTTTACCTCGCAGGGCCAAGGGTGGCTACGTCAGTTTTTGGTATCAGAGCTCTAGTGTAAAGTGCATAAATATTGGAGGCTAAGACTGAGATCTAGTTTTAAAGTCCATGTGCTAGGATAGTTTGTACTGACTAACATCTGGGAAATGCCATCTGGCTTTGGTTGCAGGTTGCTTTGGTTGACACTAGGTCAGGAGCTTCAAGATATGCTAGGGAACCTGGTGAAGGTTCTAGTGATTTGGTTGTGGCAAGGTTGGATGAGATATCCATGGTGCTTCAGTGGATGACTCAGACTTTGGTGCATGTGGCAGAAGCCATGACTACCATAATGAATGAGCTGTTCCAAGAGTAAGAGGACAAAGGAGCTGTTTAGGAAGAAGATGGCCAAGGGAATGAATGACCCTAAGGTCAGGAGAGGCATGCTTGATAAGTTCAAGACAGTTGACCCACCAAATTTTTATGGTTTTGGCAACTAGGATCGAGTGGAAGATTGGTTATCCAGGATGAATCAGGTTTTTACTTATGGGGGCCATGAATTAGAGCAAAGAATGGCCTTAGTACTTTTCTTTTTGAGAGGGAGGGCTAGCTTATGATGGGATGAAGTGTTTGAAATGTTGAAGAAAAGTAATGGCAATCGATTGGAGCACAAGAAAAAGGTGCTCAAGTGGTTAGACTTCAAGAGGAAGTTTCGACAATAATACATCAGTGAGGCTAGCCAAGATCAGAGAAGGATCTAGTCTGAAAACCTTGTTCAAGGAGAAATATATATGAGGGAGTATGAACAACAATACAATTCACTCATTTGATATGCTCCTTATATGGTCGGTAATGATGAGTTGAAGGCCAAGAAATTTTTTCAAGGCCTTAAGCCCGTTCTTTAGACATATATGGTGATGGTGGACATCCAGAGCTATCGCCAAGTGGTACAGAAGGCATTGGCGTTAGATAGTAAAATTGAGGACTAAAGAATAAAAACTAAGAAGGTGAAGGTTAGACCATCCAACCTAGGAAAAAGTGATGGGAAATGTCCAATCATAGGAAGATGGTCGAGAGCCAAGGTCTTTTCAAGAGGAAAAAATGAGGCTTGTGCCCTAAGTGTAGGCGGCTCCATGGCACGAAGCCATGTACTTTGGGAATGAATCTCTGCAACAACTGTGGTTGGAGTGGTTATTAGGCGAGGGAATCTGCACAGGCTTGACCCTTGTCGGGTCCACCTAGGAATCCACCCCCTGTACCCCATTCCATAGGAAATTAATGTGGTTTGGCCCCAGCAGCTGGTCAGCCAAGGGTTTTTACGTTGGCTCATCAAGTGACCAAAAAGCTAGTCGCTATTTAAGGTAACTTTACATTCCAGAATGATAATGTTAGTGTACTTTTTGAAACTAAAGCTACTCTTTCTGTGATATTGTCTACCTTGGTGGATAGACTTAAATTGTGGCATGAAATCTCTAATGAGTTAAAGCTTATCAGGTCTGCAGAAAGGAGTTTTATTATAACCAATGAGTTAGTTACTAGGTATCCACTACAGTTAGATAACCATGATTTTTCTTGTGAATTGTGGGTTATAGACTTCAAGTCTTGTGACCTAGTATTGGGAAAGGATTGGCTAAGCAAGCACAACGTGCAAATTGATTGTGCTAGTCACTCCGTCGACATTACTAATGCTCAGGGAGCTAGAGTGACTTGTACAATAGGGTTAGTGTCCAATGTTAAGAGTTTGCAGCTTGGACTTATGGATTCCATCCCCATATTCAACGAGGAGGAATATTATTCTTTGAATGGGGTTGCCATAGAGGAAGAACTTGAAGAAATTCCTGTGGCAAATCAGTTTCCCGAGGTGTTTCTATTGGCCTTGCTTGGGTTACTTGTTAATGTTGTGCCCAAAAGCCAATCATAAGATGATTGTATTTTCCACATTGAGTCATGATATTTTATTAAGGCATTAATCCAGTAATTATGTTTTTGTTTTGTTTCTGCGTAATGTAATAAATATAATTATAACCCTAGAATAATGATATTCTTAAATGTCCATGGTTTAGTATTATTACAGAGTGGGTTACAATAATACATACCGACTAGCATATGTGGAGACTAATATGAGATATGTAGTCTACATATGGGTACAACTTGGAGAACTTGTGTACTAGACCAACCCACCATGACAACGCTACATGGATCGTTATATGAGTGTCATAAGTGATTTTCATAGTGATCAAGGTATATGTAGTCCTTTGACCAAAGGTCATCATGGTTCCCTACATGTGAGTCACATGCTTTGATACTTCCGTTTGTTGCTTGCAACTGAGTGAACTTGAAGGAGGTCATTGGGTATGTAACATATCATGCGGAGCATTTTGTATGATTAAGATGGGATTTGTCCCTCCTATGTAACGTGAGTGATATCTTTAGGCCCCTTGATAGAGTGAGGCTTAGAAAATGCATGGCCATGCTCGGATGAGTTGATATACGATATCAATGTCATTAGTTTAAGTTAGTCTACTTGATAATCAAGAAACTAAAGATTGGGCTATATGAGAGTGACACATTCCATGTTTCGTGCTTAGTCTTGATATCTTGGACAAATGGACAATGACATATACGGATAATGATCATAAAGGTTTAGTCGAATCAATGACAATCTTGTCACTTGGGTAGCAATGATGTGTTGCTAAACACTGCTCATTGCTTATTATCGTAAATATGATTTATGATCATTGCCAACCTGGTAAGAGCCTATTGGGTCACACACTGAAAACCTATTTGGATTATTTGAATGCATGGGCTAATTTATTTGGGTTATGGTTTCATGATAATTTTGTGTTAATAATTGGCCCAAAAGTTAAGCCATTATTAAGCCCAAAATTAAACCTAACTGGATTAGGGCTTTGAAATCCATTAGGCGCGAAGTCGAGTCTCACTATAAATACATCATATAGTGAGAAATTGATAGCTTTTGCCCTAGCCTCCCAAAAGTTCCAGCCGTACTCTTGTCTTGCCATTCCTTGGAGGACACAAGCTAGCACTGCGGGCGTAAGAGAAACGCATCTGCTGGGAGTGGAGGAGGCGTGGTGATCTCAAGAGGCTCGTGTGGATACCGTAGAGAGCTTGAACACATCAACTATTCATGTTTTTGTGATTGGACTCAACAGTTGGGTGAAAGATCTCAACCGAATTAGGTATGGAAATTTTCAAACACCCAGTTTACCCTATTTCACTTGGATCCTGGAGGGTTTCAGTTATATCCCACTGCGCTTGTTCGGCTCCCAAAACCCTACATTACCACCGTGTTTTCTATTCATCTTTAGCCTTGGGTAGAACCATTTTCAATGCCTCGTTATTGAATGTCAGCTCCTGAGATGGATGAGCTAAAGAAGCAGTTAGAAGAGCTACTAGAGAAAGGCTTTATAAGGTCTAGTGTTTCACCCTAGGGAGCCCCAGTGTTGATTGTGAAGAAGAAGGACAGAACTTTGAGACTATGGATCGACTACAGAAAGTTTAATAGAGTAATAGTCAAGAACAAGTATCCATTTCTTAGGATCGATGACCTATTTGATAGGCTCAGGGGAGTGAAGGTGTTTTCTAGGATTGACCTCTAGCCTGGGTACTTTCAAATCAGGGTTAGAGAGGAAGATATCTTAAAGACCACCTTCAACATAAGATATGGGCACTACGAGCATGCAGTTATGCCATTCAGTGTGACCAATGCCCTGCTAGTGTTTATGGAAGCTATGAAGAAGATATTCAGACCATTCTTGGATCGGTTTGTTGAAATCTTTATTAATGATATCCTGGTATACTTGCAGACTACCCAAGAGCATGAAGAGCACCTTAGAACAATTTTGCAAGTGCTAAAGGATAATCAGGATTATGCAAAGCTATCTAAGTGTGAATTTTGGTCTAGGACCACATAGTTTCTAGGGCACATCATAAGTGCTCTGGGTTTGTTTGTTGATCCTAAAAAGGTCCAAGCAGTAGTTGAGTAGAAAAGACTAACTACAGTTACAAAGGTCCAAAGCTTCTTGGGCTTGGCAGGCTACTATAGGAGGTTCATATAGTAATTCTCTAGGATGCCGACACTGTTGACAGCCTTGACCAAGAAAACTCAGAAGTTTGATTGGACACCAAAGTGTGAAAAGGTGTACTTGGAGTTGAAAAAAAGGTTGATGAGTGCACTAATACTGATTCTATGAGATCTAAACAAAGCTTTCACGGTGTACACAGATGCATCGGGTTTTGGTCTAGGGTGTTTATTGATGCAGGAAAAGCAAGCGATTGCCTACGGCTCAAGGCAATTGAGGTGTAATGAGTTGAACTACCCAGTTCATGACCTTGAGCTAGGAGCAATAGTCATCACTCATAAACTTTAGAGGCATTATTTGATGTGGAGATCATTTACAATTTTCACTGTTGATAAGAGTTTGAAATACCTGTTCACTCAGAATGAGTTGAACATGAGGCAATGATGGTGGATCGAGTACATAAAAGATTATAATTGCTCAGTTAAGGATTGTGCCGGCAAAGGAAATGTAGTAGCAGATGCACTAAGTTGGAGGTACATAGGAGTGATCCTATCTAAGGATCTGGTTACAAGTCATTTAGGAGGAGCGTTGGGTGATTGTTTTTTGGCTTTGTATGAGTTTTAGAAAAACCAAGAAAGGTCCTTAGTTTACATTTTTTAGATACAATCATCTTGGTTGGCTAAAGTCAGAGATGCTCAAAGCAAAAATCCATTACTGAAGAAAATTTCTAGAGAAGAGACACTTGGTACTCTAGGAAAAGAGTTCTAGTACAAAGATGGAATAATATACCATGGAGATTGACTCTATGTGTTGAATGTAGAAGGACTTAGGCAACAAGTCCTTCAAGAGGCACATTGTAGTTGGTTAAATGTTCATATTGGTGTTAGTAAGATGCAATCTTAAGATGCATTTTTGGAGGCCAGGACTCAAGAGGGTTGTAGCAGGACATGTGGCAAAGTGTTTGACATGCAAAATGGTTAAGGTAGAACATCAGAAACCATTGAGCACACTTCAGAGTTTACCTATCCCAGAGAGGAAGTGGATCCATTATAATGGACTTGCTAGTAGGGTTACCAAATACTCAAAGTCAGCACGATGCTATATGGGTAGTGGTCGATAGGTTGAGTAAATCGGCGTACTCCATACCTATAAGGATTTATTATACTTTGGAGAGGTTGGCTCAATTATATGTCAAATAGATTATGACATTGCACAGAATACCAGATCAAATCATATCTGATAAAGATCGTCGGTTTGTATCAAGATTTTGGAATGCTTTCCAAGAATCATTGCAAAGTAAGGTTAGTCTCAGTACTACCTTCCATCCTTATATTGATGGATAGTCTGATAGAGTGGTTTAGGCGTTGGAAGATATGTCACATATGTGTGCCATTGATTTCCGAGGAGATTTGGATCAGCACTTACCACCATTGAGTTTGCTTGCAATAACGGTCATCAAGCTATTATATAGGTATGGCACCATATGAGGCTTTGTATGGTACGTGATGCATGACACCGCATTGTTGGGCTGATCCTTTAGATAGGGTAGTTGTCGGTCCTGAGATTATAGTTGACACCACAGATAAGATTAAATTAATCTAGAAAAGAATTATAGCAACCAATGCCCAACAGACTAAGTATGCAAAATTGAGGAGATGGGAATTGAGTTTTAAAGTTTGAGACAAAGTACTTTTCAAAGTGTCTCCCATGAAAGAAGTAACCCATTTTGGACAAAGGGGTAAGTTGGCCCCTAAGTATATTGGACCCAATGAAATATTTGAGAAAATAGGAAAGGTTGCCTATCGGTTGGCATTACTGCCCAACTTAACCCAAGTGCATAACATGGTTCAGGTTAGTCTTACGAGAAAATGCATAGTTGATTCGGGACAAGTAGTCAAACCTTTGGCAGTTCCCATCCAGGAAGACTTGACCTACGAGGAGAGGCCTATTAAGATTCTTGATAGGCAAGTTAGGAAACTCCAAACCAAGTGGATTCCAAAGGTTAAGATGCTATTTTCAAACAATAGTGAAGAGGAAGCTACTTGGGAGATGGAGTAGGATATGCTAAAAAGATATCCTATTGTTTTTCCTTAATTGCAGCAAAATTTTGAGGACCAAATTCTAGAAGCAAGGGAGTGTGTTATGACTCTCCTAGTAGGAAGTTTGATCGAGGAAGGTAAAGTAATTAAACCTAGTATGGAACCTTATATCAAGTTCACATAGCAAGAATATGTATGTTAGCTGAAGTTCACTAAGTTTTGAGGAGTTTAAGGCACCAAATAAGGTTTAGCGGCAAAAATGGTAATTTTGCATCCTGAAGTGCTAGGATGAGTCCCGAGAGTTAAAAATGAGATTTTGGAAACTTAGCTTAAATAAACAAGATTTAACCAAGGTTTGACTACAATCACTATTAAAGGAAAAAGGGCTTTTTGTAACTTTTTATAAAGTTGAGTGGCTTGGTGTTTTAAAACTGATAAAACTTGGTAAAGTGGAAGGGTGGCTTCTATTTTTTCTTAAAACCCGAGTTCATGCTTCATCATTTGATTTCTTCATGAATTCAAGCTCAAACTGAAGAGATTTTGGTGAAATTTGAAGCCTCCAAGGGTATATATGCATTGGATGATTTGATTCAAGTCGATTTTTATGTTTTTGAAGCTTGGAATTTTGTTTTCTTGCTAGCGCATGTTTTTGATGCGAGGTAACATGTGTTTCCATGGTGATTTCTTGTTTATTTGATGATTTGAAGCTTAGGGGTTGGTTAGAAGTTAGTAATTTGGTGTCTTGTGCCTTTTTTTGCTTGGAACATAGGTAGAACTTTGTGGAATCTTGCTTTTGTGGAAGAGTTGCTTGGTTCATGCTTGTGACTAGAAATCAAGGAAGAAGAGATCAAGCTTTTGGTAATTCCCTATGACTTGGTACTTTGCTAGGCATGAGCCATCTTGGAGACCATAGATGGCTATATTCTTCACCTTCTCCATCACATCTACCAGCTCCTTCATCCACTTCTTAAGCTTCATGTTAGATCATTTGGCCTTTTCAAGATCCGTAATGCAATCATCATTTTTTCTTTGCAGTCTTCTAGATCTGAGTTTTAAGGACCTTATTCCTTGCCTTGGCCATGTCTTTGTCCAAAGAGAGGAGGGTGAACTTTTGATAGAGGTCCTCGATCTTTGCTTCGACATCAATGATGAAAGACTTTAGCTCCTAAGTTGTTGGGTGTCGGGAGCCAAACAATGCAGGGGAATCTAATTGAAACCCTCTAAAATCCAAGTGAAACGGGGTAAACCGGGTGTTCGAAAATTTTCATACCTAATTTTCGGTTGAGATCTCTCACTCAACTGTAGAGTCGAATCACAAAACTTGAATAGTTGATGTGTTCAACCTCTCTATGGTATCCACACGAGCCTTTCGGGATCACCACGCTTCCATCGCGTCCTAGCAGATGCATTTCTCTTGCGCTCACAGTGCTAGCTTGCGTCCTCCAAGGAATTGCAAGAGAAGAGCGCGGCTATCCTTTTGGGAGGCTAAGGCAAGGAGACCTGTGAATTTCACACTAGAAGTTGTATTTATAGTGAGACTCAACTTCCAGGCCTAATAGGTTTCAAAGCCCTAATCCAATTAGGCTTTAATTTCGGGCTTAATAATGGCTCAACTATTAGGCCCATTATTAATACGAAATTATTGTGAAACCAAAACCCAAATTATTAGCCCATGCACTCTAATGATCCAAATAGCTCTATGTGTGTGACCCAATAGGCTCTTACCACGTTGGCAATGATCATAAATCATATTTATGATCATAAGCAATGAGCGGTGTCTAGCAACACAACATTGCTACCCAAGTGACAAGATTGTCGATGATTCGACTAAACCTTTATGATCATCACCGATATATGCCATTGTCCCTTTGTCCAAGATATTAAGACTAAGCACAAGACCCCAATCTTTGGTTTCTTGATTACCGAGTAGACCAACTTAAACTGATGACATTGATATCATATATCAACTCATCCGAGCATGGCCATGCATTTTTCTAAGTCTTACTCTATCAAGGGGCCCGAAGATATCACTCCCATTACATAGGAGGGACAAATCCCATCTTCATCATACAAATCCCTCTGCATGATATGTGACATACCCAATGACCTCCTTCAAGTTCACTCAGTTACGAGCAACAAAGGAAAGTATCAAAGTATGTGACTCACTTGTAAGGAACCTTGATGATCTTAGGTCGAAGGACTACATATACCATGATCACTATGAGAATCACTTATGACACTCATATAACAATCCATGTAGTGTTCTCATGGTGGGTCGGTCTAGTACACAAGTTCTCCAACTTGTACCCATATGCAGACTATATATCTCATATTAGTCTCCACATATGCCAATCGTTATGTATTATTGCAACCCGCTTAACAATAATACTAGACTAGGGACATTTGAGAATATCATTACTCTAGGGTTACAATTATGTTTGTTAAGTTACGCAGAAACAAAAACAACAAACATAATTGCTGGATTAATGTCTTAATAAAATATCATGAATCAATGTACAAAAATACAATCATCTCATGATTGGCCTTTTGGGCACAACACTAACATAAGTAACCTCCATTTTGAGGAAAGAGAGGTGCTTCTCCATTAGTTTTTCATTTGGCCACCCTTCATAGTTACCTTGGTGAAGGCACTCTTAGCTTTGGAAAAGTTCTCCTTAATTTGAGAATGGATCTCATTTTGCTTTGTGACCGAATCACAAAAGCATCCCACAATAGCAAACATCTAAAAGAAGATGGAATTTGATAAGGGAGCATGAAATTGAGAAAATAAGAGGGAAATGAAAGGAACTACCTTCACAGAATAGTTTGTTCAAGTAAAAGCCATAAGCTCTTCATTCTGGAAATACTCTAGAAAAATGTGAAAAATGGAATTAGTACTGATCCCCCAATATAGCTGAGGAATCATTACCTTAGCATCATCACTGAGGAGGTCCTTGTCCTCAGTGACCCCTAGATAGAGGACCGTGCCAGAGCCCCTTTTTAAAGGGATGCATTCTTAAGACATCATCAGTGGTCATTGTCACCATCCAAGTCAACTCCATGGATTCCTGAGCACGGTCACACTAAAGTTCATCCACAGAGTCAATGCACTTTCCAATTATTTGTTAATCATACAACATCAAATAGAAAAAAAAAATATGTGGTGAAAAGTTGTGAACCAAACTTGGACGAGCCTCAACAACAGGAGAGAAGGCTGCCTTTGAATCCAAAACTTGAGGATCTCAGTAGGGTAATAAAAGTGACCTTCCCGTTCATCATTTTCTTCCATTTCTCAACTCTAGAAGGAACTGACTCCTTGTTGGTGGCTGAAAGAGCAAGATCATCCTCAACAATGGCCCCTAAAACCACTACAACTAAATAAAGAATGGGGATGAGAGGACAAGGAATGGGTAGTGTTCTTGGTTTTCTTTTGCGTTACCTGAGTTGGCCACGTCCCTTATTTGAGCAACGAACTCATCAAAACTTTTCTAGTAGTCTTCCTTAGAAGCTTGATCGATTCATTAACATCCATATCCAAAGGTTCCAATGCTCCGTTTGTTTGATATCCCCTACAACTCCGGCACATTCATGAAGAATTGCTTTTTTTGCAAATTATGCAAGCTATCATTTGTGCCGAAGTAGAAGAAGAACTTTTTGTTGCCTATACCATGGGGTAGTAGGTATTAGAAAGACCTTTTCAAAAAAGGATGGAGCTTGTAGAACTGTTACCACCTTCACAAAATGGGAAAATTACAGCATAAGGACTTAAACTTATATGCTTTAAATTTCACCATAGTGTATGAATTATGAAGTGTAAAGTATTCAATATACACTCCCTTAAGTGAAAAAGACAATGATAGCTTGGTCCTTACGAAAGCATTGGTATATTGCCTGATTTTTAAGTAACCCATGGACTAAATTGTAAGGTTACAAAGATTGGGTACTCAATTGCACAAATTTCTAAGTATGGCTATGGAAAGGACATGGATGGAATTATGAAGAAAGGATATGGATGGAATTATGAAGAAAGAACATGGAAGGAATTAAATATATTGTTGGGGACCAAAGTGCTCAAAGAGGCAAAGTTTGCCATTTATGGCATAATGACAACTAAGGTGCTGAAGTGTCTTAGATTTTTTCTAAGGTGAAAATGACTTTTGACCAAGGCTAAAAGAGGTCAAAATATGTCATTTTCCCAAAATAATCTGTCCAAGTGTGGCTTGAAGTTTGCAAAATTTGCATACATGCCATTACTAAAGATAAATAAAGAAATAAAGCTAGAAAAAAAAATCATTTTCACCCATTTTCTTCCCAAAATTCGACCTCCACCTGCTAGCCTCATCTCTTTGAGCTCCTCCACCATCCACCATAGCCATCTTACTGCAAATAATCAAGAGAAATCAAGAGAAAACAACTGAAGCATCAAGGAAGGCTATAATCCCTAGTTTTCGGGTTTACAAAGGGTTTATTGGATTTCCAGCAAAAGGTAAGGGTTTTATCTGGGTTTCATGGCTGTTTATTGTTCAATACAGATGCCCAAACATCCATGAACCTAAGACCCTAAGCTTGGAAGAGAGCCAAGAGCTTGATGAACCAAGTTTAGGTTAAGGGTGAAATTGCATCAAGGGTTTCAACCCTACAGCTTTGGTGCTCTGTTATGGCAGTGAAATTCAGGGTTTCTAGAGCCCAAGTTAGTACTAACTAAGACCTAATTACCTCTTAAGACCAATCAATAGCTTGAGGAGGGCTGCCATAGTGAGTTCTTAATGTTTAATCGCATGATTATGAAATAATCCTAATGTGTTATTGCTACCGGCATTTCATACATGCTGTGTTTGTTTGTGCATTTGGATGTGTATATTCGTGTGTTTGTACTTTATTTTTTTGTTTTAGTGTCTTTCAATTTCAGGTATATGGCTGGAGTTTGAAGATTTTGTTGATAAGCCCTTGCTAAGTTTCATTCAAGACACTTACCCCCTTTCTGTCCATTTCAGGAGCACCTGAAAGAGAACATTCAAATTAATAGTTTTCGTTTGAATTTCTATGTGAAATTTCAGGTACATGAACTTCCATATGTCTAGTTATGATCTGGAAATTTTGGTGATTTTAGGAGCACATTTGGTATTTTTGGTGATGGTGCTTACTGTGTTGTGCAGCAGCTGTCCAGCATCCTGTTTTTGGAGTCCATTGTGTCTCAGGACCTCCTGTAACCTAGGGTGCGTATTTAGCTGAGTTAAGACCATATTTTAGTGCATGTATGCATGTACATGTATTGTATGTAAAATGAGACAATTATGTGAACATTTGAGTAATGTTTTGGCTATGTATGTCACGTGGTGCAAAGCTGCCTAAGTGTGAATGATAGGCTGCTTACTTATAAATTCTGTTTTGGCCACATAAAGTTGCTAGATGCAAGTAAATTTAATTCTCATTTGTATTGGACATGTATGGGATAGCCTTGGAGGGCTTTCCCCTTGTGAATGAAGTGTTTGCATGGTTTGGAAAATGTATGGGCAAAATGGTCCAAAAGTTGCCAGAATTTCGACCCTGTACCTAAAATTTAATATCTCCCTCTGTAGAATTAATCTTGATATGAAATCTTCACCACATCTATATAACATTCATAGGTTGAACTGACATTTTGAATTTCTGAATTTCGATCCCTGTAGCGAAAGATATGATGTTGCAAAGTTGGCTAAGTTACTGTTTATTTGGTCAGAATTTTGTAACCAACTTCAAAAATCCATAACTTGGTCCATAGATGGGCTATGGATGTAAAAAAAAATTCATTGGTTTGCCCTAAGTCTCTACTTGATAACGGAGCAAATAAAACAGGGGGTTACATGGGTATAATGATACAGTTTATTGTAGGAAGTTCAGTTGCAGTGGCTGGAATTTTTGAACCTAGTAAGAATGCTTAATGTGTGGAAGCCAGAACCAAGACTTGTGCTAGTGTTTTTATTCTTAGCTGCCATAGTGTGCATAAATATGAATATGTGTGTTATGTTTAGACCAATATGCATGTATTTACATAGTGCTCAAGTGGGTCACTTGAGTATTGACACTAGGGGTGTTGTTCTGATGAATTACAGGACACACCAATCCTGGGAGTTTAAATGCACAGTTTTGGCACCATAATTGGACTACCCCAGAGTGGGTAACAAGAACAACATGAAGGTAAGAAAATGAAGCTTGATCATAAACATCCTACACATATAGGGAAAGGAATTAAAGTGGGTGTAGGAGTTTAGTGGTAGCTAGTTCACTAAGATGCCATGAAACTCACAAAAATCCTTCACAAACTTTGGGGGAGAAAAGTGAAGTCCAACCTTCAACTGGGTCTTAAGAATAGTAATCTTATTCTCTCGATGATAGTAGCTCTATTTACCTTTTTAAGGTAAATAAAGTTGGACGTAGGAAGGTAGTAGGTACTTCTGCTTCTATTTCTCCATCTTCTTGGGGGTGGCACGAAGGGGTAGGAATCCAAAAAAATCCAAGGGTTATTTCCTTAAACAACTAAAATGACCTCGGACTGAACAAAAGAAAAGGCCATGATGTTTATCCGAAGGCTAAGAAGGAGCCTAAATTGGCTAAAAATGAAAAGCAGGTTAAGCATCTTAAACCTACCTGAAAGCCTAAAAGCTAAAGGAGAGGTTGATCCGACCACTATTGGTTGGACAGAAAAGAGCTAAGCCAATCCACAAATTTCTTGCTGGAGAAAAGAGGAATGTAGGAAAGCGAAGGACAGCTTAAGAAAAAAAGAAGAGAAAATGAAATTTTAATGTGAGAAGTGAAGACCTTTTCTTAAGTGGGTTTACATATGGTTTGAAGAGGGAAATCCAAGGATCGTAACAACTACATCCATTTAATATGAACATAGCCCCTCTATAATAAAGTGTTGGACTAAGAGGAAAATGGCCAATAAAATCTTAACATGTGTCCATTGGAAGACTTAAACGAGGTCACGCTTGTTTAGTTGAAATGATTGGTAGGATGTCACATGATATGGAAAAATTGGAATTTGAGAAATGACTACCTCTAAAAATTCATTGAGAAGAGAAACTGTCATAAGAAATGGAAAAAAACCCTAAGCTAGGGGTTTACCTTTAGCTAGGTTCACCCACAAAAATTGGAAAAAACCCCAAAGCTAGGAATTGCCTAGTGATGAAGGAACGAAGGTTAGCTAAAGTGTCTCACCAAAGCACCGAATTTGCCCTATGGGGATGAATGACTTTAAAAGCACTCACTCAACATTTTGCATAAACCGAGTCCAAAGCTTGATGTCTTTTTAACATCAGGCATAAAGAAGGGGGCATTTAACGGCCAAAAGGCCAAAACCTTCCAGGCCTAAGAAAAACCAAACCAAGTACCAAAAGCCCAGAGATTCCAAACAATAGGGACCTCGAGGGCAATCTCTAGCCAAGGCCCCAACAGACCCAAATTGACAAGCTAGCTTAGACACCCCATTCCCTTGGGAAGACTTCAACTAGGCTATGTCAAGGCCCTTTTGGGGGCTGCCTTACATGGCCATTACTATTGTACAGTAGGAGGCATGTGGGTATGGTAGCAGGTACTAGAAGAACAAGTAGCTGAGTGATGTTGTAGGGCACGAACTCTAAAATTTCATATCTAGTTAACCATATAAGCCACCTCATCCTAGATATAATAGACTAACCTATCTATTGTTGCCTTATATTTATGAGAGACATCTCCACACTTAGGGTAACCTTTCTACTTTCTCTCATGTGCTTTCCTTTTCACAATCCTTCCCTTACCATTCGTTTGACTTGAGTGTCAAATGTTCCTTCCCTAAAAACACTCCAAGGACCCCCTTTAGCTTTTTTTTTTTCTCTATTTCAGGCTTCTTAGTTATTTAAATAGAGATGATTGATGAAATCCCTCTAGTGACAGAGGAAGAATACCTATCACTTAATGATGAAAGTGGATGAGAAGCTACTTAAAATACTAGTAACTAAGGAATACCTGGAAGTATTTCCATCTAATCCTCCAGGACTCCCTCTTTTAAAAGTGCTTGAGTTTGAAATCAAACTAGTTCTAGTATCTAGTCCAATGAATAAACAAGTCATGAAAATGTTTAAATGGGTAGATGCTTCCTAGTTCAACTTGGGCACGTAAGTGTCACCAAGGGAAAAATGGCCATTTTATACCCCGAGGTGATAGGTTTGGTGTTTAAGCTCATATGTTGTTCTTTTGGACCTAAGAGACAAGAAGCCAAAGTATGGGACAAAATTGCCAAGTCTTATGGCACTATTTGAGTGTGGGGTCTTTTTGCCAAAATAAAAGAACTTGAAGGAGTAAAAGGTAGAAACTTGGTTTTAAAACCAATTTGGAGGAGTTAGGACATTTGGAAGGTACTATTCATCATCTTCAACCATCCAAACTCGTAGCTCCCTCTTCTTCTCAAATTCGGTACCCAAAACTTCAATTTCTCTTCAATTCTTTGTGGAAATCAAAGTCCCATGAGGTATATATGCATGAAAGGGCTTCCTCTTGTAAGGATTTTGCATGGTGAGCTTGGGATGGCCTTTTTTATGCTTTGGAGCTTAGGTAACATTTTGCCCACTTTTTTCATGAGTTGTTCTTGGTTTCTTGAGCTTCCATGAGGTTGGGTTTAGCTTGGTTAAGATTAATTTTTTGCCTTGTATGTTGAATTTGCTTGGAACCGTAGGACACCCTAGTAGAGCCTTTGTTGCTTGGTGTGGATGGTTGATTCTTGCTTGTTCTTCGCAATTGAGGTAAGGGATTTAGTTATCCCATTGATATGATGCATGTCTTAGTTGCTTGAATGTTGGTTTCAAATAGTTTCAAAGATAAGCGTAGGTTATGGTAGAATTTGCTTGTGATGGGCTAGTGGCAATCAAGCTTTTGGGTAGCATAATTGAGCCCTTGATGCTTGGTTAGTTTGGCATGGTAATGGCCTATTATAGTATTCCTAGAGTTCTGGAACTTATGGAGGCGTACCTTCGATGTCTAGGAGGTGTTTGATGCCCCCAAAGTGTCTATGGACACTATGTATAGCAGCAGGGCACGTTTGATACCCAAAAGGTGTAGTCATTGGCGCCTCATTGCCAAGATCCCGACAGCATTGACATGCTATAGTATTTTTACCATAACTTTTTGCTCGAGTGTCTGATTAAGGTGGTTCAAGATTCCACTCGACACTAAGACGAAGAGCTAGAATTGCATGTTTCCAAACATGCCCAAATCTACCCAAGTTATTTTAGAATTTGGTTCCAAAGGAATGGACCCAAGAGTGCCTAAGGGGACTTAGGGTGGAAGGGGCCTAATGGTGCCTTAGTAACTCCTATGGCTCTTTAAAGCATTAGGTAGTTAATGAAATCTTTTTAGGTGTAAAGAAAGCATGATGAAAGATAATTTAAAAGATGTTTCATGTACTACAATAGAGCCATTAGGAAGGTCAAGGGGTTTAGCACCATTGGTGGTTTAGTTGGAAGCCTAAGGCTTGGGACACCAATGAGAAACCTAAGTGTATATGTTGAGTCCATCCATAGCGAGTCTTATCATAATAGTGTGAAACAAGTAATGGTGGAGAGTGGAGCACTATGGATGAAGGCTTAGTGCGCTTGTGGCCTAGCCAAGTTGTGAGTTGAGGCATAAGTGAAGGCTTAGTGCATCCTTGGTAGGTTAAATGGTGAGGCTTAGTACCTTAGTGGTCTAGGTGAGCTAATTAGCTCAAGACACCAAGTGGGAGCCTAGTGCACCTATTTGGGTGGAGGCTTAGTAGCATAGTGGCCTAGGTGAGCTAATGGCTTAAGGTACAATATGGAGCCTAGTACACCTAGTGAATTTATTGGAATTCAAGCAAGGAGCATCCACCATGTTCACCTGCACAACAATCAAGGGAAGGTTAAGTTACAACGTCAGTAAGCTAAGGCTTACTAGGAGTGAGTTAGTGGCTAGAACTTGTTAGCCATGGAGGGATGCCCGTGAAAGGACTAGGATGAGGAAGGGTCCTAAGGGACTCAGATATATGCACATATGTTAGCCCTCAGACTGCATTGGGCCCACAATAGATTTCATATATTCTATATATATGAGTGTCCACATGTTTTTGTTACAGGTTCTAATGTTTCTTTGTAGGTACCTAAATCCCTTATTGGGAATCTTCGAATTCTTACTCCCTTTAGTGTAGTTGTGCAGATTTCATTGTTTAGGGCCAGCGATGACAAGGGGGTTGCCAAGCTAGTGTTTTACATGCAGGTAAACCACCTAGTGAATTGTTATCGATTCTAGTTTTACTGGTTAAGCTGTTTGTGCTAACTATAGTTGTTTTGCAACCTTGTAGGGGCTAGGGTTAACTAAAACATAGTTGACCATGGATCTCTATGTTAGTTATTTGGTATACATATGTATGCTAGTTTAGCCTCCAATGTCTCTAGGTATTATTTTAGTTGCTTCTAGGCATGTGCATAGTCTTTACTTATATAATGATGCACATGCACGGTTATTACTTGTAGTAAATACACTTATCTTTTATGCTTTGACTTGCTCTCATGGATTTTTCACTATATTTTCAAGCATCCATGGAGCTAGGGCTAAGCTTGGAAGGGAGGCATGAGCTTGATGAACCAAGCTTAGTGAGGGGAGTGCACTTATTGAAGGTTTTGTGACCTAGTGTAAAGTGTACAGTGATGGATGTGAATTTAAGGGTTTTTAGAGCCCAAAGTTAGTACTAACTAGTGTTAAAACTCTCGTAAGACCAAGCTTAAGATTGAGGAGGGCTTCCGTAGTGATTTACTTAAGTTTATTGCATGTTTTACTAACCTATGGTTTATGTTGCTGCCACAGTTCATGTCTTTGTTGGTTGTGAATGGCTGCTGCATTTGGTTGCTATATCTTATATATATGCATTTTCGCTTTGTGTTTTTGTGTCTTTGGATGCAGGTTTTAATGAGGTCACATTTCCTTAAGAAACCAAGTGTTTCCCTTACTAAGTTTCACAATGAAACTTACTTGCCTCAATTCTGCCATTTCCGGTCTAGTAGAAAGATCAGATTCAAACTGACTTTTTTTATTTGTTTTTTGATCTGAAATTTTAGGTACTTAAACTTCCACATGTCTAGTTGTGATCTGGAAAGTTTGGTGATTTTAGAAGCACATTTAGTATTTTTGGTGGTGGTGCTTATTGTGTTATGCACAGTTGTCCAGCATCCTGTTTCTGGAGTCTATAGTGTCACAGAAAATCCTGTAACTTAGGGTGCATATTTAGTAGATTTAAGACCATTATGTAGTGCATGTGTGCATGTACATGTGGTGTATGTAAAATAAGACAAGTATGTGAACATTTGAGTAATGTTTTGGCTATGTATGTGATGTGGTGTAAAGCTGCCTAAGTGTGAATGATAGGCTGCTTACTTGTAAATTTTGTTTTGGCCACAAAAAGTTGCTAGATGCAAGAGGATGTAATTCCTATGTGTATTGGAAATGTATGAGATAGTCTTGGATGGCTTACCCCTTGTGAATGAAGTGTTTGGACACTTATGAAATTTTGTATGGGCAAAATGGTCATAAAGTCACCAAAATTTTGGCTGTGCACTCAAAGGTCTATATCTCTATGTGTAGAATGAGTCTTGGTATGAAATTTTGACCACCCATATATTACATTTATTGGTTTGATTGGGATTTGTAATTTATGCATTTGGAGCCTTGTAGCCAAAGTTATGATGTTACAAAGTTCTGTAAGTTTCTGTTTATTCGGTCAGAATTTTGTAACCAACTTAAAAAACCCATAACTTGGTCCGTAGGTGGGCTATTGATGTAAGACCAAATTCCTTGGTTTTCTTAAAGACTCTAATTGATAATGAAGTGAATAAAATAGGGTGGTACATGGCTAGATTAATACAGTTTTCCTGAGAAAATTTTGGGTGTAGTGGCTGGAAACATGAACTTAACAAGATTGCCTAATGTACGGTAGCCAAGATTAAGACTTGTACTTGTATTTTCCTTCCTTGCTGCCATGGTGTGCATAAAATGTTAATATGTGTGTAATGGCTGGACCAATATGCATGAATTCACATAGTGCCCAAGAGGGCCACTTGGGTATGCACACTAAGGGTATTGTTCTGATGGCCTACAGAACATACAAACTCTGGGAGTTTTAAATGCACAATTTTGGCACCATAACTGGACTACCACGGATTGGGTAACACATAGTCTTCCTAGGACGCCCCCATTTGGGGTTGGAACTCTACATCTACCCTAGAGATGACTGAGCTGAGGAACCAACTAGATGAGCTTTTAAGTAAAGCATTTATCAGCCCAAATATCTCCCAATAGGTGGCACCTGTCTGTTTTGTTAATAAAAGGAATGAAACTCTAAGATTATGCATTGACTATAGAAAGCTCAATGCATCAACTATAAAGAACAAGTCTCAACTCCTAAGGATTGAGGACTTCTTTCATCACCTAAGAGAGGAAAACGTCTTCTCAAAGATATATTTAAGATCTAGATACTTTTAGTAGAGGGTGATGGATTAAGCAATACCTAAAATGACATTAAGAGCTAGGTATGGACACTTTGAATACACAAAGATACTATTTGGATTCACTAATGTACTTGCCTTTTTCATGGACTTCATGCAAAGGATTTTCAAACACTATTTGTATCAATTTACTGTGGTCTTCATAGACAACATTTTGCTTTACTCAAAATGTAAGGAAAAGCATGAAAAGCATCTAAAAGTGCTACTATAGACCTTGAAGGAGCATTAACTCTAAGGAAAACTAAATGGCTTTCATTTATGGATGGCTAAGATTGCTTTCTTAGCATATGGAATCAATCATCTAAGGCTAAAAGTAGATCTTAACAAAGTAATGGTACTGTTTGAAAGTGATAGACATAAGAATGTGAGGAATGGCAGGATATTATATGGCGTTTATGCATAAATTTTCAGTGTTAATAGCCATATTGACCTGATTGATAGGGAAAGATAAGAAATTTGAGTTGGATGAGAAGTGTGACGCAATCTTCCTAGAGTTGAAGAAGAAATCAATCAGAGCACATATATTAACTTTTCCTAATCGTTCAAAACACTATGTTGTGCATATAGATGCATCTACATTGTTTAAGGTTGCATTCTAATGCAAGGTAAGCAAACAATTGCTTATGAGTCAACACAGTTAATACCGGTAGGGTCTTGGGAGCCAAACAAGCGCAGCAAAATATAACTGAAACCCTCCAGGATCCAAGTGAAACAGGGTAAACCGGGTGATCAAAAATTTCATACTTAATTTGGTTAAGATCTTTCACCCAAATATTGAGTTGAATCACAAAACCTGAACAGTTGACATGTTCAAGCTCTCTATGGTATCCACACAAGCTTATCGGGATCATTACGCCTCCACCACATCCCGGTAGATGCATTTCTCTTGCGCCCGCAATGCTAGCTTGCATCCTCCAAGGAATGACAAGAGAATAGGTGCGGCTGGAATTTTTGGGAGGTTAGGGCAAAAGGCTATGAATATCTCACTATATGATGTATTTATAGTGAGACTCAACTTCCAAGCCTAATGGGTTTCAAAGCCCTAATCTAATTAGGTTTAATTTTGGGCTTAATAATGGCTCAACTTTTGAGCCAATTGTTAATACAAAATTATCTTGAAACCATAACCCAAATAAATTAGCCAACGCACTCAAATAATCCAAATAGGCTTTATGTGTGCGACCTAATAGGCTTTTACCACATTGACAATGATCATAAATCACATTTATGATCATAGGCAATGAGCAGTGTCTAGCAACACATCATTACTACCCAAGTGATAAGACTGTCAGTGATTTGACTAAGCCTTTATGATCATCATCCATATATGCCATTGTACCTTTTGTCCATGATATCAAGACTAAGCACAAGACATGGAATGTGTCACTCTCGTATAGCACAATCTTTGGTTTTTTGATTACTGAGTAGACTAACTTAAACTGATGGCATTGATATCGTATATCAAGTCATCTGAGCATGGCCATGCATTTTCTTAGTCTCACTCTATCAAGTGGCCCGAAGATATCACTCCCATTACATAGAAGGGACAAATCCAATCTTGATCATACAAAACCATCTGCTTGATATGTGATGTACCAATGACCTCCTTCAAGTTCACTCAGTTACGAGAAACAAAGGGAAGTATCAAAGTATATGACTCAGATGTAGGG
The DNA here is from genome assembly GCA_005392925.1 of Aquilaria sinensis. Classification (NCBI taxonomy): domain Eukaryota; kingdom Viridiplantae; phylum Streptophyta; class Magnoliopsida; order Malvales; family Thymelaeaceae; genus Aquilaria; species Aquilaria sinensis. Next base: position 42,026 of record SMDT01000876.1, on the reverse strand, counting down.
AACCTTGATGACCTTAGATCAAATAACTAAATATACCATGATCACTATTAGAATCAATTATGACACTCAAATAATGATCCATGTAGCGTTCTCATGGTGGGTCAGTCTAGTACACTAGTTCTCCAACTTGTGCCCACATGTAGACTACATATCTCATATTAGTCTCCACATATGCTAGTCGTTATGTATTATTGTAATCTGCTCCATGATAATACTAGACCAGAGACATTTAAGAATATCATTATTCTAGGTTATAATTATATTTATTACATTACGCAGAAACAAAACAACAATCATAATTACTGGATTAATGCCTTAATAAAATATCATGACTCAATGTGCAAAAATGCAATCATCTTATGATTGGCTTTTGGGCACAACACTAAGAATTTCCCACTTATCCCAAAAGCCAATCATCTATGTATCCAATAGCGATGGACCTAGAATGGCTGTCATGCTCCTACTATGTAAGGGGTTTTGTCAGCGGATAAGCAATGTTGCTGTCTATCGAAGTCCTATATATCCTCACTTCACCTCTCTTGATGATCTCCCTAATGAGATGATAGTGTTAGAGTATGTGTTTGGATCACTGGTGAGATCGAGATTCCTTAGCTTGTGCGATTGTTCTATTGTTCTAACAATAAAGCTCTATTGGGTTGGCATTGCTTGGAACCACTCCAGGTTTTGTGATGAACTTTTTGATCCAAACTGCCTCCTTCATAGCATTAGAGGCGGCAATGTACTCAAATTCTATTGTAGAGTCGGCCACTATCTCTTGCTTTGAACTTTTCCAGCTTACAGCACCGCCAACAATACAAAACACATAACCATATTGTGACCTAAAATTGCTACCCACTCCGGGGTAGTCTAATTATGATGCCAAAATTGTGCATTTTGACTCCTAGGATTGGTAATGTTCTGTAGCCCATCAGAACACTACCCTTAGTGTGCATACCTAAGTGGCCCTCTTGGGCACTATGTAAACACATGCATATTGGTCCAACCATCACACACATATTCAGATTTCATGCACACCTTGGTAGCAAAGAAGGAAAACACTAGCACAAGTCTTAATCTTGGCTACCACACATTAGGCAATCTTGTTAAGTTTTAGTGACCAGCCACTGCACCTGTAACTTCCACTAAAAAAACTATATCATTCTAGCTATATGCTCTCATGTTTTCTTTGCTCCATTATCAAGTAGAGACTTAGAGCAAACCAATGAATTTTTTTTTACATCAATAGCCCACATATGGACCAAGTTATGTATTTTTGAAGTTGGTTACAAAATTCTGACCAAATGAATAATAACTTATCCAAATTTGAAACATCATATCTTTGGCTACAAGGCTCGAAATTCATAAATTTCATACCAAGATTCCTTCTACACATGGAGATATAGAACTTTAAGTGCATAGTCAAAATTCTGGTCATTTTATGACCATTTTGCTCATACAAAATTTTATAAGTGTGCAGACACTTCATTCGCAAGGGAAAAACCCTTCAAAGCTATCCCATATATGTCCATTACACATAGGAATTACATTCCCTTGCTTTTAACAACTTTATGTGCCCAAAATAGAATTTACAAGTAAGCAGCCCATCATTCACACTTAGTTTGCACCACATCACTTACACAGCCAAACATTACTCAAATATTCACATACTTGTCTCATTTTACATACACTACATGTAAATATATACATGCACTACATAATGGTCTTAACTCAGATAAATACACACCCTAAGTTATAGGAGCGCCTGAGACACAATGGACTCTAGAACAGGATGCTAGACAGCTGCTGCATAACAAAATAAGTACCACCATTAAAATTACCAAATGTGCTCCTAAAATCACCAAACTTTCTAGATCATAACTAGACATATGGAAGTTTATGTAATTGAAGTTTTAGATGAAAAACCAAACAAAAAATGTTAGTTTGAATGTGATCATTCTGCTGGACCTCAAATGACAGAATTAAGGGGAGTAAGTTTCATTAAGAAACATAGTAAGGGTAGCACTTGGATTGAATAGGCAATGTAAGCATCACCAAAACCTGCATCAAAAGACACTAAAACACAAAAACAACAATGAATATATACAAGATATATCAACCAAATGCAGTAGCCATTCAAAACCAACAAACACATGAAATGCAGCAGCAACAATAACCATAGATTAAAACATAAAACATGTAATAAACTTAAATAAATCACTATGGTAGCCCTCCTCTACCTAATGCTTGGTCTTAAGAGGATTTTAACACTAGCTAGTGCTAAATTTAGGCTCTAGAAACCCTCACTTTACTACCATCATTGTGCACTTCACACTAAGTCACAAAAACCTTCAATAATTGCACTCCCCTCACTAAGCTTGGTTCATCAAGCTCATGGCTCTCTTCCAAGCTTAGCCCTAGCTCCGTGGATGTTTGAAATTTGAAGAAAATAGTCCATGAGAGCAACAGAACCCTTACCTTGATGGGTATCCTGAAATTGGAGCTTGATCCTAGGTGCACTCAAGCAATTGCACCAAATTGCTTCCAATTGTGCTTCCTTGACTTCAATTGCAAGTAGTTTTGAGTTTGAAGGTATGGTGTCTATAGAGGAAGTGTGGTTGTATTCTTAGGCTGGAGAAGGATGAAAAATGAGAGAGAGATAAGCGATTTGGCCACTTAAATGGCCTTAAATGAGCTTAAGGGCACAAAACACACTTAACAAGCTTAACCTTGCTTTATGTCATTTTCCTTCTCAGTAATTATGGTTTCTTTGTCTTAAACTCATTAGTACACATGTGCCCAACATTTTTGACTATATATCAACTCTTGGCTGCCTCCCCCATGGTGGGATAACCATACAATTCCACCCTTTGACTTAAGTCAAAAGCTTGAACACCTTAAGGTTTACACTAAGACATTTAGGTCCTTAATGGCTTTATTGTTTCCTTTGTCCAAACTTGTCTTCCATGAGAAATTTGGTCCTCCAATTGCACTTTCATACCATTCGTATCCTTTCCATAACACTCCAAGTCTCTTTCTTGAGAGTTTTGCAATTGAGTACCCAAATTTCCAAAACCTTACAAAAAAGTCCATAGGTTGCTTGAAAAACAAGCAATCCTTAAGGCTTTTCTTGGGGGGCCAAGTTACTAACTTGGAACACTTTTAAAAAGGTCTTGATCATGCCTTTTACCCCCCACACTTCAATCACTATGGTGAGAATTACACAATATAATGGTTTTTTAACCATTACGCCACACTTGTAGTTCTCCCATTTTTTTTAGGTGGTATTAATCCTCCCCCCCTTAAAAATTTTAGTCCTCCAAAATAGCCTTTAGCTTTGGGTATTCTTCATGATACCTTTCCATAACGTCTTTTTCAGTTTCCTAGGTTGATTCTTTTTTAGAGTGGTGTGACCACTGAACTTTAACCATGGGAAGAAGTTTTTTTCTTAACCTTTTGGTATCCTTAGCTAAGATAGCTATTGGCTTTTCTTCATATGTCAAGTTAGGTTCTCACTGTATGTCTTCCACTACAATAGCATGCTTTGTGTCTAATAGACAGTTCTTAAGCATACTGATGTGAAAAACATTATGAACACTTGACATACTTGGCGGTAGCACTAACCTGTATGCTACCTTGCCAACTCTGTCCAAAGATCTCATAAGGACCTATGTATCTTGGAGCTAAGTTGGTTCTTTTGCCAAATCTGATAGTGCCTTTGGTTGGTGCAACTTTCAGCCAAACATTGTCACCAACCTGAAATTCCAAGTCTCTCATTCTCTTATTCACATAGGTTGTGGTTCCTTAGGCATGTAGATTCGGTCCTTGAAGTACAGTAATCCTTGCTTGTAGGCAAAGGATTGATATAAAGAAACTTTTTGCTTTTCAGAAATCTTTTTCCTTCACAGTTTCTGGTTTTTCCCACTCTTGCATTGCCTTGACCTTTTCAAGGTCTGCCTTAATGTCTTGTGCATTTATGATGTGTCCTAGGAAAGACACTTCCCTTATCTAACACTTGGATAATTTGGCATAAAGGTGATGTTCCAGTAGAGTCTTTAGGATAATCTTCAGATGATGTTCATGTTCATTTTCATCCTTTGAATACACTAGGATGTCATCAATGAACACAACCACACATTCGTCCAGATGTGATTTGAACACCCTGTTCATCAGGTCCATAAAAGCAGCTAGGGCATTAGTCAAACCAAATGGCATGACTGTATACTCATAATGCCCATATCTGGTCCTGAATGCAGTCTTAGGAATGTCCTCTTCCTTTACTCTTAATTGGAAGTATATAAATCTCAAATCTATCTTGGAGAAGATCTTAACTCCTTTGAGTTGATCAAAAAGATTCTCAATCATAGGGAGTGGATACTTGTTCTTGATAGTCACTGCATTGAGCCTCCTGTAGTCAATGCATAGTCTCAAAGATCCATCCTTTTTTTTCACAAAGAGAACAAGAGCTCCCCATGGTGAAACCCTGGCCTTAAGAACCCTTTTTCAATAAGTTCATCAAGTTGTTTCTTGAGCTCATTCATTTCTCTGATTGGCATTCTGTAAGGAGGTATGGATATTGGACTGGCTTCTGGTTGTAGCCTGATTTCAAACTCAATTTCCCTTAGTGGAGGAATACTTGGCCGGTCTTTAGGAAATACTTGTGGAAAGTCTCTCACTACAGGTATTTTGTCCACTTCCTCATCATAGTGCAATTCATTCAATGCATAACAATAATTGTGCTCAGAAATCACAGGTATCTCATATAGTACCTCTAGCTCCATGCCATGCATTTCATACACTAATTCTTTAGAATTCACTAATGCATGCACTTCACCATCAGGCAAAGTGATTTCCCTTTTATCACAATCAGTTCTTATGTTATGCATAGTAAGCCAATTCATACCCAGCACTAAATCATACTTAGGAATATCCAACACTAGCAGATTAGTCATAACCTTAGTCTTTCCTACAACTAGCTCACCATCCTTAGCTAGGTCATTAGTGAAAAGACATTGACTACCTGCTGTTTTCACTAAGGATAACCTAGGCATGATTTCAGTAGGCAATTTCACGGGTTCAACAAATTTCCTAGCCATTATAGACACAAATGCACTAGTATCAAACAGAACAGTAACAGGCATACCATTAAGGTAAATGTTACCTCTTAGTGCTCCTCCTTACTCTAATGTCTTTGGCCTCTCCACTTGGAAGACTCTGCCAGTTCTCTGCACGGGCGCCTGAGGCACTAGAGGAACTGGCCTCTGCTGTCCCTCCCTAGGTGCTCCCCATCTAGGTCCTACCCTAATAGGCCTTACTGGACCTTGGTCTTCTAGCCTCCTTTGAGCCTGTGGATAGTCTTTGATCCAATGATCCATGGATCCACATCTTAGACAGGCTTACATGTCAAAATAGCAAGGTTTCGTTCCATGAAACTTCTTGCATTTAGGGCACCTTAGGCCAGGGAACTTCCCTTAACCTTGGCCTCACCACCAACATAAGAATTCCTAGCAATTCCTTTGCCATGTGTTGGCTTCCTCTGCTTGCCTTCTGCCTAACTACTTTCCCCTGGTTCACTAGGAAAATACTTAGTCTCATACTCCTCTTGCCCTACTAATAGTGCTTTCTACACTGCTTCATAGTATGTAACTGATCCAAAAGGTCTAACAGCCTTTCTAATGTCTGACTTTAGGCCTCTGACAAATTTTTGGCCTTCAACTCCTCCAGTCCATGATATTAGGGAGCATAACTCACCAACTGATTGAATTTGTGCTCATACTCTAGGACACTGAGGTTGTCCTGCCTTAGAGTATCAAATTCAGCTTGCTTCATATCCTTTATAGCATCACTAATGTACTGCTCCTAAAACAGCTGGGTAAACTCTGGCCAAGTCATTTACATGTCTTCTCCTAGCCTTCTGCCCTTCTGGCAGCATATCTATCTCTGGTGCTCCTCCAGCACAGCTTTGCGCTGCCAACCAGATTGTAGGTAGCCAGTGACACTCTCTTGGTGAAGCTGAGTGGCATCCTATCAAACATTTTTTCAATAAAGATTAACCACTCCTCAGCTCTCTCTAGCCCAGCTCTTCCATCAAACTGTGGAGTTCTTAGCCCTTGGAACCTCTCCAACAGTCTGACTTCATCTACGCCTTCCAGATCCTCTGATATGTGTCTCCTGGATCTGTAAGAGCCCTCTGTGTTATAGCCCTCCTAGTGAAATGCTCTGTGGGTAAGGTAAGTTCATAAATCCCTAGTTTAAATGCCTTTATTACAGGTGAATTAGCAAGATCAAGTAAGTTATGTGAAGGATAGATGGTTCCTAGTTTAATTTGGCACCTAAGTGTCAAGAGGGGTAAAATGGTCATTTTGTACCCCAACATGATAAGTTTGGTATTTAAGCTCATAAGTTGATCTTTTGGATCCAAGTGACAAGAAACCAAAGAGTTGGATGAAATTGCCAAGTTTTAAGACACTAGTTGAACATGGGCCCTTTTGACAAAACTGAAGAACTTGAAGGGCCTAGGTGAGAAGTTGGCTATTTAAGCCATTTTTTAACCATTTTCAGCCACTATTCATCTTCTTCCTCTGTATGAACTCGTAGCTCTCCTTCTCCTCTTCAATTCCATGGAAAAACTTCAATTTCTTCATCAATTCTTGGTGGTTTTTGGTGCCCTATGAGGTTTATGTGCATGAAAGGACTTCCTTTTGCATGGATTTTGTGTGCTGAGCTTGGGATGACGTTTTGAGGTTTATGGAGCTTAGGTACATTTTGCCCAAATGGTTTACTTTAGTTGTTCTTGGTTTGTTGAGCTTCCATGAGCTTGGTTCTAGTTAGAATGAGCTTGAATTGATGTCTTATAAGTTGAATTTTCTTGGAACCATAGGAAATGTTATTGGAGCTTTGCATTTGAAGCTCGAAGCTTTTAGTGCTTGATTCTTGCTAGTTTGTATGCAATTGAGGTAAGGGATTTATGATTCAAGCATAATTGATGCCATTCCTAGCTTGTTTGCTTGTTAAATTCAAGTATTTCATGAATGTCTTTAGTTGGTGGATGGTAATGAACATGTTGGACTAGGGACTTTTCAAGGATTGGTGTGGTGTTTATGGACACCATAGGATTGGTTTGAATGGTGCATTGTGGTCTATGCAACATGTACTACACGTATGTGAAGTTTTAAGGCTATCCATGCATGTTTGATATGTTTGGAGAGTGTTCAAAGTTCATAGCAGCAAAACCAAAGATTTTTTGGGCATTTTGTAGGTCAATCCCCTTGAGTTCCCACGACGCGTCGCCAAGACCTCGGAAAATTGGCAGAACGTCAACAATTGTGGCGACGCGTCGCCAAGACAGCATTTGACACCCAATTTTGTTTTCAGTATAACTTTTCACTTGGGTGTCCGATTGAGGTGATTCAAGATTCCACACGAAGTTAAGAGGGAGTACTATCACTTCCATGTTTTAAAAACACTCAAAATGGCCCAGTTTTAAAGTTATTTTAACTAAAACTAAAGGTAAGTTTTAAAGGCAAATATGGCCACAATGCGCACCATTAGTTGGGTGCAAGGTTTAGTGCCATCGGAAGCCTAGTTGATACTTTGGATTTGAGGTTTCAATGTGGAAATCTTAGCGCACCTAGTCTACAAGGTCTCTTGGGTGAAAGGTTTAGAACCCTTGGCAACCTATCCGTGCCGTTAGCCATGAGGTTGCAAGGTGAAACCTTAGTGCACCTAGTTGAAATCTCGAAGAACCTAGTAAATGAGTCCAACAATGATCATTGCCACTCCACTAGTGTGAACCAAGTAATGGTGGATAGAGGAGCACCATGGATGAAGGCTTAGTGCACTTGCTGCCTAGCCAAGCAGTACCTTGAGGTACAAGTGAAAGCCTAGTGCATCCTTGGTAGGTTAATTGGGTGGAGGCTTAGTACACAAGTGACCTAGTCAAGTTTAAGGACTTGAGGCACTATGTGGAGGCCTAGTACACCCACCGAATTGTTTACAGCACAGCAAGGAGCATCCACCATGTTCATCTGCATAACAATAACAAAGGGAAGCCTACATTATTACGTCAGTCAGTAAGCTACGACTTACTAGGAGCGAGTTAGTGGCCAGAACTCACTAGCACGGAGTGACGCCCCATAAGGAGGACTAGGATGAGGAGAGGTCTCAAGGTACCTAGTTATATATACATATATCAGACCCTTAGGTTGTATGTGCATGGAGCAAGTTACATATGTTCTCATATGTGGAGTCCTCAAGATTTTCGTGCAGGTACATTAAAGACCCCTTATTGAGAATCTCAGATTCTTACTCCCTTACTTTTTGTTGTGCAGATTTAAGCATCGTTAAGCCAGCAACCGTTGAGGGTTGTTGAGCTAGGCTTGTGAGCAGCTATTAAGTTTATTTGAATCTTCATGATTCTAGTTTATGGTGTGCTTGTTGGCTAAGTTATGGTACTAACTACAATTGTCTTTTTGGCCTATAAAGGCTAATGAAGCACAAGGGAGGGCTTACAAAGCTTGCCACTGGAAGTTTGCTCTAAGGTGGAAGCTTAGTCTCAGATCTCAGTATAGTCATTCAGTGTGTATTTTTAATGCACTAGTTTGCCTCCAATGGTCATGTTGAGTAATGTTACTCTAGAGTCGCTCTTGGGTGTGAGCATAGTCTACTCTTGTTTGGATGCTTGCACACAATTGATTATGTGTAGTTAATTCCACTTAATTACTTTGAATGCTTTGACAGTTTTGATATTGTTTTATTAAATTATGCCATGGCAACATTCTAAGTATCATTTCTTTATTTTATTGATTAAGTCAAAGCATAAATCCATGCATGATTGCATAATAGGATTAAACAACTAGAAGCATGAAGGTTTTAACTAGTGCACACGTAAACAGTTAGCCAATTACGACTAGAGTGGGGCAGGTTCCCATAGGCTTCCTGGGTAGGCCCATGAGGGGTCGTGTCACTCTGTATGGTGATGCTCTCTATGATCTCTCTGCTTTCTCCTGGATCTTGTCTCATGGCCTTCCTTAATCTTATTCCTAGTGGAAGAATGGTCATAGACTGAAGGATTGGTCTTAGATACCCGACCAATCTCAGACCTTAGTCTTCTTCATCTTGAATTTCTCCTATCCTCATCTTCCTCCTCAATGGTCTCATTATTTGTATCTTTTAAGCTTCCAGAGGGAACATATTCTAATGTGTTCCTAGTATCCTCTTCTAGTTTCCGTTGTGCATCTTGAATTGGTTCTGTTGGAGCTACTTGGACTCCCTGTTGTTGTGCTTGAATCAGCCTAACTAAGTTTTCATTGATTAGAGGTAAGCTCCTCTGAAGCTCTAACCAAACCTGAGGCACTTCAAGGTTTGGTACCCCCTGTTGCCCTTGATTCCCTCCATTCTATTCATTTCTTTGTTGCCTAGAATCAGTAGGAGGCCTTCGGGTGGTTCCCCTCTCCTTGTGGCAACCATGTTTACTTTCTGCTTTGACGATTCCTCATAGAGCACATATAAAGATCATAGGTATTTCAATGGTATTTGACATTAGCAGCTGACCAAACTGAGTTCATGTATGTAAATGAATGCAATGTAACTATATGCTATGTACATGTACAAACCATGCTCTGATACAAACTTCTGTTACCCACTCTGAGGTAGTCCAATTATGGTGCCAAAATTGTGCATTTTGACTCCCAGGATTGATAATGTTTTGTAAGCTATCAGAACACTACCCTTAGTGTGCATACCTGAGTGGCCCTCTTGGGCACTATGCAAACACATGCATACTGGTCCAACCATCACACACATATTCAAATTTCATGCACACCATGGCAGCAAAGAAGGAAAACACTAGCACAAGTCTTAATCTTGGCTACCACGCATTAGGCAATCTTGTTAAGTTCTAATGACCAGCCATTGCACCTCTAACTTCTACCAATAAACTATATCATTCTAGCCATGCGCTACTCTATTTTATTTGCTACATTATCAAGTAGAGACATAGATCAAACCATGGAATTTTGTTTTACATCAATAGCCCACCTATGGACGAAGTTATGGATTTTTTAATTTGGTTACAAAATTTTGACCAAATGAACAGTAATTTATCCAAATTTGAAACACAATATCTTTGGCTACAAGGCTCCAAATTCAGAAATTAAAAATTCTAGTTCAACCTATGTATGTTCTCTAGGTGTGGTCAAAATTTCATACTAGGATTCCTTCTACAGAGGGAGATATAGAACTTTAAGTGCAGAGTTAAAATTCTGGTCACTTTATAACCATTTTGCCCGTACAAAATTTCATAAGTGTGCAAACACTTCATTCACAAGGGGAAAACTCTCCAAAGCTATCCCATATATTTCCATTACACATAAGAATTACATTCCCTTTCTTTTAACAACTTTATGTGGCCAAAATAGAATTTACAAGTAAGCAGCCCGTCATTCACAGTTAGGCAGCTTTGCACCGCATCACTTACACAGCTAAAACATTACTCAAATGTTCACATACTTATCTCAGTTTACATACACTACATGTACATGTATACATGCACTACATAATGGTCTTAACTCAGCTAAATACACACCCTAAGTTATAGGAGTGCCTGAGACACAATGGACTCCAGAATAAGATGCTGGACAGCTGTTGCATAACACAATAAGTACCACCATTAAAATTACCAAATGTGCTCCTAAAATCACCAAACTTTCTAGATCATAACTAGACATATGGATGTTAATGTACCTGAAATTTTAGATCAAAAATCAAACAAAAAATGTTAGTTTAAATGTGATCTTTCTGCTGGACCTGAAATGACAGAATTGAGGGGAGTAAGTTTAATTGAGAATCTTAGTAAGGGTAGCACTTGGATTCAGTAGGCAATGTAACCATCATCAAAACTTGAATCCAAAGACACTAAAACACAAAAACCACAATGCATATATACAAGATATAGTAACCAAATGCAGTAGCCATTCACAACCAACAAACTGTTAGTGTTGTGCCCAAAAAAGCCAATCATGAGATGATTGTATTTTTTGCACATTGAGTCATGATATTTTATTAAGGCATTAATCCAGCAATTATGGTCATTGTTTTTGTTTCTGCGTAATGTAATAAACATAATTGTAACCCTAGAACAATGATATTCTTAAACGTCCATGGTCTAGTATTATTGTGGAGGGGGTTGCAATAATACATAACGACTAGCATATGTGGAGACTAATTTGAGATATGTAGTCTACATATGGGTACAAGTTGGAGAACTTGTGTACTGGACCGACCCACCATGAGAACACTACATGGATCATTATATGAGTGTCATAAGTGATTCTCATAGTGATCATGGTATATGTAGTCCTTCGAGCTAAGATCATCAAGGTTCCCTACATGTGAGTCACATACTTTGATACTTTCCTTTGTTGCTCGTAACTGAGTGAACTTGAAGGAGGCCATTGGGTATGCCACATATCATGCGGAGGGATTTGTATGATCAAGATGGGATTTGTCCCTCCTATGTAACGAGAGTGATATCTTCGGGGCCCCTTGATAGTGTAAGACTTAGAAAAATGCATGGCCATGCTCCGATGAGTTGATATATGATATCAATGTCATCAGTTTAACTTGGTCTACTCGGTAATCAAGAAACCAAAGATTGGGCTATACGAGAGTGACACATTCCATGTCTCGTGCTTAGTCTTGATATCTTGGACAAAGGGACAATGGCATATATCGGGGATGATCATAAAGGTTTAGTCGAATCATCGACAATCTTGTCAGTTGGGTAGCAATGATGTGTTGCTAGACACTGCTCATTGCTTATGATCATAAATGTGATTTATGATCATTGCCAACGTGGTAAGAGCCTATTGGGTCGCACACATAGAGCTATTTGGATCATTAGAGTGCATGGGCTAATAATTTGGGTTTTGGTTTCACAATAATTTCATATTAATAATGGGCATAATAGTTAAGCCATTATTAAGCCCAAAATTAAAGCCTAATTGGGTTAGGGCTTTGAAACCCATTAGGCCTGGATGTTGAGTCTCACTATAAATACAACTTCTAGTGAGAAATCGCAAGTCTCCTTACCCTAGCCTTCCAAAAAGGACAGCCGCACTCTTCTCTTGATTTTCCTTGGAGGACGCAAGCTAGCACTGCGAGCGCAAGAGAAACGCATCTGCTGGGACGCCGTGGAAGCATGGTGATCCCAAGAAGCTCGTGTGGACACCATAGAGAGCTTGAAAACATCAACTGTTCAAGTTTGTGATTCGACTCTACAGTTGAGTGAGAGATCTCAACTGAAAATTAGATATGAAAATTTTCAAACACCCGGTTTACCCCGTTTCACTTGGATCCTGGAGGGTTTTGGTTAAATTCCACTGCGCTGTTTGGCTCCCGAAACCCAACACAAACACATTAAATGCAGCAGCAACAATAACCATACATTAATCCATAAAACATGTAATAAACTTAAATAGATCACTATGGCAGCCCTCCTCAAGCTAATGCTTGGTCTTTGGAGGATTTTAACACTAGTTAGTGCTAACTTTGGGCTCTAGAAACCCTCACTTTACTACCATCGTTGTGCACTCCACACTAGGTCACAAAACCTTCAATAAGTGCGCTCCCCCCACTAAGCTTGGTTCATCAAGCTCATGGCTCTCTTCCAAGCTTAGCCCTAGCTTTATGGATGTTTGAAAATTGAAGAAAATAGTCCATGAGAGCAAGAAAAGCCTTACCTTGATGGTTATGCTGAAATTGGAGCTTGAACCTAGGTGCGCTTAAGCAATAGCACCAAATAGCTTCTAATTGTGCTTCCTTGACTTCAATTGCAAGTAGTTTTGAGTTTGAAGGTATGGTAGCTATGGAGGAAGTGTGGCTGTGTTCTTGAGCTAGAGGAGGATGAAAATGAGAGAGAGCTAAGTGATTTGGCCACTTAAATGGCCTTAAATGAGCTTAAGGGCACAAAACACACTTAACATGCTTAACCTTGCTTTATGTCATTTTCCTTCTCACTAATTACGGTTTCTATGTCATAAACTCATTGGTATACATGTTCCCAACATTTTTGACTATTTATCAAGTCTTGGCTGCCTCCCCCATGGTGGGATAACCCCACAATTCCACCCTTTGACTTAAGTCAAAAGCTTGAGCAACTTAAGGTTTACACTAAGACATTTAGGTCCTTAATGGCTTTAGTGTTTCCTTTGTCCAAACTTGTCTTCCATGAGCAATTTGGTCCTCCAATAGCACTTTCATGCCATTCATATCGTTCTCATAACACTCCAAGTCTATTTCTTGAGAGTTTTGCAATTAAGTACCCAAATTTCCAAAACCTTACAAAAAAGTCAATAGGTTGCTTGACAAACAAGCAATCCTTAAGACTTTTCTTCAGGGGCAAGTTACAAACTTGGAACACTTTTAAGAAGGTGTTGATCATGCCTTTTACCCTCTACACTTCAATTACTATGGTGAGAATTACACAATATAATGGTTTTTTAACCATGATGCCACACATGTAATTCTCTTATTTTTGTGAGGTCGTAACAAAAATCATCCTTATTGGATTGGAAGCTAGCATCAATGTAACCCCTTACAATGAGCACATCTATGCCTCCAAAGGCCAAGAATGCATCCTTAGTCCTTTGTAAGTACTTAAGGATTTTTTTAACAACTGTCCAGTAACTCTCACCGGGGTTCGATTGGTGCCTGCTCATCATGCTCGAGGCATACAAGACATCAGAATGAGTACATATCATGGCATACCTGATAGATCCAATTGCTGAGGCATATGAAATCTTACTCATGTATTCTCTCTCCTCGCATGTACTTGGGCATTGAGATCTAGACAGAGTTATACCTTGTGACATGCATAAGAATCCTCTCTTGGAATCTTGCATGCTAAACCTCTTTAGCACCTTGTCAATGTATGTACTTTGACTTAGGCTGAGCAATTTTCTAGATCTATCTTTATAAATGCTAATGCCTAACACATATGCTGCTTCACCCAAGTCCTTCACAGAGAAACATTTCCCTGGCCAAGTCTTTATAGACTGTAGTTTGGGAATGTCATTCCCGATGAGTAGTATGTCATCTACATACAACACTAAAAAGACAATAGTGCTCCCACTAACCTTCTTGTAGACACAAGGTTCATCTTCATTTTTGATAAAACTAAACACTTTGATTTCTTCATCAAAATGAAGATTCCAACTTCAAGAAGCTTGCTTCAGTCCATAAATGGACCTCTGCAACTTGCACAATTTATTGGCATTCTCAAGAGTGACAAAACCCTCAGGCTGTGCCATCTGCACATCTTCAAAGCTTTCCATTTAAAAATGCAGTTTTAACATCCATTTGCCATATCTCATAATCATAGTGTGTAGCAATAGCCAATAAAATTTGGATGGATTTAAGCATGGCAACTGGTGAAAAAGTTTCATCATAGTCAATACCATGAATTTGCTTGAACTTTTTGCATCTAATCATCCCTTAAAGGTAATCACATTACCATCCATGTCAATTTTCTTCTTGAAAACCCATTTGCACCCTATAGGTTTTACCCCTTCAGGTGGATCAACCAAAGTCCATACTTGGTTTTCATACATGGATTCTATCTTAGACTTCATGGCCACTAGCCATTTCTTAGATTTAGGCCCCGACATAGCTTGTTGGTAGGTTGTGGGCTCATTCTGATCCATGAGCATCACATCACCAATGCGAGTCACTAGAAATCCATATTTCTTGGGCTCACGTGGAATCCTACCAGACTTATGTGAGCTCTATGCTACAGGAACAGACTCTTGAACCATAACATCTTGTGGTGTCTATTCAAGTTCCATTTCAGGTTTGATGTCCTCTTGTTGTTCTTGAATTTTTTCAAGTTTGACTTTCTTCCCACTAGTTCCTTTATAGATAAAATTTTTTTTCTAGAAAGGCACCAGTTCAAGCAACAAACACCCTTTGCTCAGAAGGATTGTGAAAATAGTAACCCTTTGTTTCTTTGAGGCATTTATGAGATTTGGGCCCTAACTTGTCAAAGGATTGATGTTTCACATAAGCGTCAGAGCCCTAAATCTTCATAAAAGATAGACTGGGATGCCTCCCACTTCACATCTCATATGGTGTCTTTTGAACTGATTTAGATGGAACTCGGTTTAGTGTAAAGGCAGCTATCTCTAGAGCATGTCCACAAAAAGAGTTTGGAAGGTCAGCTTGACTGATCACAGATCAAACCATGTTTAACAAAGTTTCATTTCTCCTTTTAGATACACCATTCCATTGAGGTGTACCAGGTGGAGTGAGTTATGATATAATACCACACTCCTTTAGATAGTCAAGGAATTCTTGATCTAAGTATTCTCCACCTCAATCTGATTGAAGTACTTTGATACTCTTCACGAGTTGATTTTCTACTTCATTCTTGAATTCTTTGAACTTTTCAAAAGATTCTGACTTGTGTCTCATGAGATACACATATTCATATCTACTAAAGTCATCAATAAAGGTAATGAAGTATTGGAAACCTCCTCTAGCATATGTAGATATAGGGCCACATACATCACTGTGTATAGGTCCTAGTAAGTCCTTAGCACTTTCACTATGCCATATGAATGTGGCTTTGGTCATCTTGCCCAATAAACCAGAATCACTTGTCTCATATGATTTAAAATCAAATGAGTCCAAGAGTCCATCCTTATGGAGCCTGGATATGCGAGTCTCATTTATATGGCCCAGACAATAGTGCCAGAGATAGGCCAGGTTTGAATCATTCAATGTAACCTTTTTGGTATTAATATTATAGATTGGATCTTCGAGTTCTAAAACATACAACCCATTGCTAAGTTGAAGACTGCCATAAAAGATTTCATTTAAATAAATAGAACAACATTTGTCCTTTATTATAAATGAAAAACCTTTCTTGTCTAAACAAGAAACAGAAATCAAATTTCTACTAATAGTAGGCACAAAGGAGCAGTTGTCTAATTCTAAAACTAATCCACTAGGCAAAGTGAGAATGGAAGTCTATACAGCTACAGCAGCAACCCCTGCTCCATTTCCAACACATAAGTCCACTTCACCTCGGGCCAATCTGCTACTTCTACTTAGATCCTGCATATTTGCACAAATGTGAGATCCACATCCAATCCCCAATACTCAAGATGAGGAAGTAGAAAAGTTAGCCTCTATAACAAAAATAACTGAAGTGGAAGTCTTACTTCCCTTTTATTTAGCAAGTTCTTCAAGATAGAGCTTGTAGTTGTGCTTCCAGTGTCTAGGTTGCTTACAATGGAAGCATTCCCCTTCCTTAGCCATAACCCTAGATGGTTTCAGTGCAACTAAAGAAGAATTAGCATTGGACTTTCCTTTAGCTTTATCCTTCTTCTTGTTGGCTTTTCCCTTTCCTTTCCCTTTTGTACCATCATAATGAGCCTAGACTTGTTAAGGTTTTGCTCAGCCATTCTCAACATGTTGACCAATTTAGGGAGGGACTTGTCAAGGTCATTCATGTTATAGTTCATGATGAACTAGCTATAGCTTTTGGGCAATAATGGCAAGACTACATCAACAGCCAACTCTTTCTGAAGAGAAAATCCCAAACTCTCAAGATTCTCAATGTACCCAATCATCTTGAGCACATGAGGACCCATGGGACTTTCCATAGACATTTTTCACTGAAACAATGCCTTAGAAATCTCAAACCTCTCATGCCTAGCTTGCTTTTGGAAAAGCATTTTGAGATGCTCAATCATATCAAATGCCCCCATGTTTTCATATTGCTTCTGAACCTCAAATTCCATGGTAATAAGCATGAGGCAAGTAGCATCCGAAGCATCATCAGAATGCCTCTTATGACATCCCTTTCAACTCTTGGAGCAGTGGCAGCTGGCTCATTCGAAATGGGCTGCTCTAGGACATAAGCCTTTCTTTCTTGCTTGAGGACTATCCTCAAATTTTGGTACCATTTGAGAAATTTGGTCTCATTCAGTTTTTCCTTCTCAAGGATTGATCACAATGACAATGTCGGTGTGTTCTATGCCATGGTTATCTACAACAGTAAATTTGCAGTGTACGAGTCACGCATTTTAATTCATTTAATAGGGACTTCTATTAATCGATACTTTCACTATTTCACTCATAATAATAACCCTCAATATTATTTCGGAACACCTCAGTGCTAAGGTATTCAAGTAGGCCAAGATCCATATTTCACCACAACCTGAGTCAGCTTTGGCTTTTCACTCAAGTTACAGTTATTTAGCCAATGAGAATATCATAAAAGCCTAAGAAAAGAAAAGGGTCTTCACAAGCTCCTTCTCATCCTTGCTTGGTTACACTTTTGTTGTCACCTCTTTGGAGACACCACCTTGGAGGATCCCATAATGTACCATTAGATCAATAATAGAAGCCTTGAGTTACATTCGAGGGAAGTAAGGTGATGAGAGAATTTACAATGAGAATAACAAGAATAAGGCACAACTCAAAAGCTGTATTTACAAGTACAACCAACAAAGGCTATAACCATGCACTATGCTACAACCACCAATTAGCATAACATGTCAAATCTCATTCAACAAAAATGCTTGCCAATTAACATACGTTGATTACCTAGTTTTTATTAATGTGACGCTTCACATATGGCGATCCCGCTGGATGGTTAGTTGGCGATGGTTTTGCTGATCGGTCAGCAGGCAGGGTCAAGGAAAGCCGCCCTTACGGGGGGTTGTCCCTGACACAAAAAATTTCTTACAATTATGTTGCCCGTGATCTTCTATTTTGAGCAACTAGGCACCTGAGACCACCTCCGTTCAAGCCACCAAAAGTACTATACTCTCGGTGCCCGAAAGCCCAAATCCGATCCATGCTAGGGTTTTGTAACTATTAAGATAATCTTAATTTGTATAGGTATCTCATACCAATCATTCTAGGGTTAATCTTATTAACCAATTTTTGTCGTTTCTTCATATATCTCATATATTCATTACGAGTTTCGGTTTCATGCACGATGAATCAATCTAATTAATCATGACCGAAAACAACTAAATGCACAAAATATTATGCAATTCGACATTCAATCCTGATTTACGGTTTCACCAGTAGCTCTAATACCGCTATAAGGTTTCGGGAGCCAAATAAGCACAAGGGAATATTACTGAAACCCTCCAGGTTCCAAGTGAAATGGGGTAAACCTGGTGTTCAAAATTTTCATACCTAATTCAGTTTAGATCTTTCACCTAACTATTGAGTCAAATCACAAAACCTGAATAGTTGACATGTTCAAGCTCTCTATGCTATCCACACAAGCCTCTCAGGATCACCACACCTCCACCACGTCCCGGTAGATGCGTTTCTCTTACGCCCACAGTGCTAGCTTGCGTCCTTCAATGAATGGCAAGAGAAGAGTACGACTGGAACTTTTAGGAGGTTAAGGCAAAAGGCTATGAATTTCTCACTATATGATGTATTTATAGTGAGACTCAATTTCCAAGCCTAATGGCTTTCAAAGCCTTAATCTAATTAGGTTAATTTTGGGCTTAATAATGGCTCAACTTTTGGGCCAATTATTAATACAAAATTATCATGAAACCATAACCCAAATAAATTAGCCCATGAACTCAAATAATCCAGATAGGCTTTATGTGTATGTCCCAATAGGCTTTTACCACGTTTACAATGATCATAAATTACATTTATGATCATAAGCAATGAACAGTGTCTAGCAACACATCATTGCTACCCAAGTGGTAAGATTGTTGGTGATTCAACTAAACCTTTATGATCATTATCCATATATGCCATTGTCCCTTTGTCCAAGATATCAAGACTAAGCACAAGACATGGAATGTGCACTCTTGTGTAGCCCAATCTTTGGCTTCTTGATTACCGAGTAGACTAACTTAAACTGATGGCATTGATATCGTATATCAAGTCATCGAAGCATGATTGTGCATTTCTTAGTCTCACTCTATCAAAGGGCCTGAAGATATCATTCCCATTACATAGGAGGCACAAATCCCATCTTGATCATACAAAACCCTCCGTATGATATGTGACATGCCCAATGGCCTCCTTCAAGTTCACTTAGTTACGAGCAACAAAAGGAAGTATCAAAGTATATGACTCACATATAAGGAACCTTGATGACCTTAGGTCAAAGAACTACATATACCATCATCACTATGAGATCACTTATGACACTGATATAACGATCCATGTAGCATTCTCATGGTGGGTTGGTCCAGTACAAAAGTTCTCTAGCTTGTACCTATATGTAGACTACATATCTCATTTTAGTCTTCACATGTGCTAGTCGTTATGTATTATTGTACCCCGCTCGACAATAATACTAGACTAGGGGCATTTAAGAATATCATTGTTCTAAGGTTATAATTATGTTTGTTACATTACACAGAAAGAATATAACAAACATAATTACTGGATTAATGCCCTAATAAAATATCATGACTCAATGTGCAAAAATACAATCATCTCATGATTGGCTTTTGGGCAGAACACTAACAATACCTCATGAGAAGAACAACCTGTGCATGATTTAGAGCTAGTAACTGTGATCTTTGCCATTAAACAACGAAGGTACTACCTCATGGGAAGTAAATTTTAGAACTTTAGTTACAAAAGGAGTTTGAAATATTTGTCCACCAATAAAGAGTTAAACATGGGGCAATGAACATGGCTGGAATACATAAATGACTTTGACTATACCATTGAATACATTGTAGGAAAAGGCAATATAATGGTAAATGTCCTACATAGGAGATACATTGGAGTCTTAAGAGCTTGAGATAATTCTAAAAATAATGAGTCAAATAGTTTGCCTGTGCTAGCCATTAGGTGGAAATAATGGGAGCAAGAGCAAGTGATGGTGCTTACAATCCAATTTGGATGGATTGATGTAATTAGGAAAGCCAAGCAAGAGGATTTTGGCTTCAATAAATTCTCTAGATGAGTGAATAATAGGCGATTTCAAGGATTTAGTCAAGAGCAAGGCACATTATGCTTTAAGGACAAACTTTATGTATCTCCCAAAGAAGGATTAACAAAGCAAATTCTAGACTCATGCAAGCAAGTTGAGCATACACCTTGGTATGGTAAAGATACATCAGGACATGAAGTTATATGTTTGGTGGCCAGTGTTGAAAAAGGATAATCATGCTTGGGTAGCAAGGTGTTTAACTTGTCAAAGAATCAAGGTGGATCACTAGAAATCAGGAGGCATGCTACAAAGGCTTCCCATTGCAGTGAGGAAATGGAGATCCATATTAATGATTTCCCTAATAAATCTACCAATGAAAAAGACGAAGCAAGACACCATCTGGTCATAATGGATAGATTAACTCAATCTACCTTATTCTTGCTAATTATCCTTATTGATTCTATGGATAAATTTGTAGAACTATACATCAAGGAAATAGTTAGATTATAAGGCATCCTTGATGATATATGGTTTGATAGAAACCTTATGTCACTTTAAGAGTTGGGAGATCTTTCCAAAATGCTTTGGGGACATAAGTAAACCTGAGTGTTGCCTACCATCCATAATCGGATAGGCAAATAGAAAGGGGAATTCAAGTTCTCAAAGACATGTTGAAAATTTCTGTGTTAGACTTTAAAGGTGATTGGGATCAACACCTGCCTCTCACAAAATTTTCCTATAATAACAACTACCAAGATATTATTCAAATTGTCCCATTTAAGGCTTTGTATTATAGGAAATGTATCACTCTCTACTGCTAATTTGATGTAAAAGATAAGCTTGAGCTTGGACCAAAAACCATTAGTGCAATTACATAAAAGATTAACAAAATTCAAGAGAAAAAAAATACTACAAACCAAAGAACTACCTCTTATGCAAATCATAAAAGAAGAAGTGCTTATATTTATACATGTTTTCTATATGTTTTTCCTTGATATTTGCTTGTCTTTTGATGCACTTTTAGTAGAAATTGGCACTTAATTAATTCAAATTTCATTTTATTCATATTTCATTTTCATGCTTTATTTAAACTTTACTTGGGTTAGGAGCAATTTTGCATGAGTTTTTGAGTTTAATTATGAGTTTTGGTTGAAATTGCAATAAATACGGCTTCATACATGCCCGCGTTACCCTGTTATATGCTCGTGTTCATTGTCACGCCCATGATGTTGACCATGTCATGAAATGTTTATAATTCCTATGTTCCAGAGGTGAAACGCAACCTTGAACATGCCTGTGTCCTAAACCATGTTTACATAGTATTAGGGTATTATTGAGTTATTTCTATAGAAAAAAAAAAAGAAAAGGGAGGTGGAAAATACATAGAAGGAGGTTGAGTTTTCATAGAAGAAGATTTTGGAGGTAGTTCAGGTAATCAACATTGATTGATTTGCATCATAGCAAGGATTTCTTATAAGAAAAGAAGTCAGAGATGGACTCTTCGATTTTATGTTTCTCTTTCTTTCTATTGTGTTTTCCTTTCAATGTGATGAACAAATTTCTCTACTCATGCTTATATCAGTTGAGCCCTAGGATGATATTGTGATTATGGTTACTTTTGGTTTAATATAATTATGGTTTTCTTGTGATCTATCCAATGTGCTTTGTTGCATTGATTAATAATAGCTAGTCTATTAATTCAATGTTAGATGATAAACATATGCAAGTAGTATCTAGTATTTTTACTGTTGATCACTATTGGGTAGAAGGGATATTGTCGAGTTAGGAGTAATAGACCGGCATAATACCTTTGGACCATGTAGAACCTAGTAGTTAGGTTATGGAACTAGTAAAGTAACCCATTCTTAGAAAGTGCGATAGGATTGTACACCTTATCAGTGATATAAGAATAGGGGTTACTAACTAGGAGCAAGAGGGAGCTAATCTATTTTAGATATTACTCCATGGTCCAAGTTAATCATTTTCCTATTAAACCAAAGTAAGAGTAATGTAATGGATTTCAAGGGGGATTCGTATGGAAGCATGACATATCTTGATTGTTGATTGTTTGATTGTTTTCTGCTGCTAATAGCTAGTATTGCTTGTGTATTTTTCTTCATTTGTTAGTTAAGTTTAATCCTTAGTTAGTTTCTAAAAATCTTTCTGAATGCCGGGAAGATAATATAGAGAAATTGGGTACATTAGACAACTCTATTATATGGAAAACATAATTTTGATAGTTGCCACTATTATGCTTGAATGATATGTGTGCTTGTCTGTGAGTTCACACATTTATGAGTATAGAGAGATTTGACACATCCACACTAAGAATTGATTTAGTATAGTGGGAAGAGTTGTGAACTAACAACACGTCAAGTTTTTG
Source organism: Aquilaria sinensis (assembly GCA_005392925.1). Lineage (NCBI taxonomy): Eukaryota > Viridiplantae > Streptophyta > Magnoliopsida > Malvales > Thymelaeaceae > Aquilaria > Aquilaria sinensis. The sequence goes on along the minus strand of SMDT01000876.1, from coordinate 19,710 downwards.
GCACTGTTGTCGAGGAACAGTTGTTAAGATTGTCTCTTGAAAGATTAATCTTTGTTAATTTAGCCATTTATTTTCTTGCTTCATTTTCTTTTTCAAAATTTTATCTTTTGTTTAGTTTGCTAGTTTATTGTTCTTTTCTAGTAGAAGAATTAGTGCATGACTCGTAGCCATCCAGGTGAATTGGTTCACATTGAACCAAAAATTGAAAGAACTTTTAGGAAACTTCACTTTACAAGGCTCATTTAGTTATATAGCCATTACCTCTTAAAGTATAGCAATGAGGAGAAAATCAGGAATAGTTAATCATGGAAGATCATAATCAAGTAGGACTATCTCTAAATTTTCAAAACCTTTTGGCTTGGCATAGGCCCAATGTTAGGCCCATGACAAATAAACCCATAATAAAATATCATAGTTAAGCGGCCGAATAGGCCAAAGAGGCAATCCACCAAAGAAGGAAAAAAATCCCAAAACTATGGGATTAACTAAGGGATTTCCATCCAGAAGTGAATCTCTCGAATCTCCCCTTAGCTATATAAGCCCACCTTATTCGCAAATCCTGAGGTAAGGGATTTCTATAAGACATTCTATCACTTCTCTGCTCATTAGAAACTAAGTTGACATTCAGAGGGTTTTCCTTGGGAAAGCATCCTGGGGCTTTGACTTTGTCTTTGTGCTTAGGATCTTCATTCACCATGCGCAATTGGGCATGGGCCAAACAACCCCATCAACTATTGCCTTCTCTTGAAGGAATGGAATCCAGTATCGTTAGACCTTATATAAAGGCCAACAATTTTGAGATCATGCCAAATGTTATTCAGATAGTGCAGAATTGTGTTCAATTGGATGGTTTGGTAGATGAGGATCCTAATGCTCACATTTCTGGTTTCCTGGAAATTTGTAATACATTTAGAACTAATGGAGCCAATTAGGATAGCATTCAAATGAGGCTATTCCATTTTCATTGAGAGAAAGAATGAAGCAATGATTGACTTCACTTCGAATGGGTTCTATTACCACTTGGAATGTTTTTGTTGAGAAATTTCTGTGGAAGTATTTTCCTTGCCAAGATTGCAGGGTTTCACAATGATATTTCTGCTTTTAGTTAAATAGATTCTAAGACACTTTATGAAGGTTAGGAATTGTTCAAGGTTTTGTTAAAAAAGTGTCCACATCACAGAACACCTACATGGATGCAAGTGGAAACATTCTACAATGGTCATAATTATTCTTCCAAGGAGATGAGTGATGCAATAATTGGTTGTACTTTGAACAAATAAACATCTAAAGTAGCACATGATTTGACTGAGGAAATGGTGATGAATAATTACCAATGGAATCATCATCAAGAATTAAACCAAGTAGAGCAGTCATAGTTTAGAATTTTGATGCTTCTTCAGTGTTTGCTAATCAAGTTGAAGCTTTAATGTCAAATTTCTGAAATTTCTCTACTATTCATAAGCAATCTACAAATGGTGCACCCAAGTGAATGTGAAAGCTTTAAAGCCAAGTGCCTTATGGGGAATTGCATAGGATTAATGCTTAACATTGAAAAAAAAGATGAAGGTTACAATAGAGGTGCTAATGATGGAAGAATGAAGCCAGTTTTTGAAAGATCCAGAGAGCTAGCTTTTAAAAAAAAATCTAAGGTCCCTGAAAGAGGAAAAGAAAGACCAAAAAGGAAGGGTTTAGGAGAAGGCCAATTAAAAGGCTTTCTTGCACTTAAATCCCCAGTATTTAAAGGTAGCGGTGATCCAGATAAAGCTAAGCTCTGGATTTATTAGATAGAGAAGGTGTTTGAGAGAATAAAGGTTACATTTGCTCGGAAGGTACTATTAGCTATCTTTAAGATAAAAGGCAATATGAAACTCTAGTCGAAAATAATGTAAAGGGCTCAGTTGAGGTAGATGCTTAGAGCCATTGCCATCAAGAACTATTTTGAGGCTATCTAATGGGCTCTAACGTTGGAGCAACAGTTTCACCACCCTGCAGCATGAAACATTAAAGGAGCACCGATAGGACACCAAAGAGGTAAGAAGAGAGCCAAAGAATGGCTAGGGAAACCTGAGGTTAGAAGGGAGCAAAAAAGAGAAAAAGAAGCTCAGAGGTTTGGACCTCAATGCTGAACCTATGGAAACTATCATGGCTTTAAACCATGTTATAGGTTTACAAAAGGATGCCTTAAATGTTGTTCTCAAGAACATTGGGTCAGAGATTGCCCAGTTAAGCAAGAAGAAATGAGAGTATTGGGTAAATTTATGACTCTTTGGCCATGAGGACATTATGGCAAGGAAAGAGGAGTGGCAATACCCCGACTGCCTAAGTTAATATAGAAAGGACCAAGTTAGCCCATACCGGCAAGAGTTGAACCACTAACTAGGAGAGTGTATCAAAATTGAAGGATCTAAGAGAGAGGGAGAACCCGGCCTTGGAGAGGAGGCCATAAGCCACAACAACCTGAAGAAGGAAGCACTGAAAGGTAACCTTTACCTTTATGATAAACTCATTTCTGTGCTTTATGATACTGGTGCATCCATATCCATTATTCCAGCTAACTTAGCTAGAGAATTAAACTTAGAGGTAAGCACATTGCCTCAAATGTATATGATCATAACAACTAGGAATGACATCATGGTATCACATCACATAGTTAAAGACTGTGTGATTAGGCTAGATAAGCTAGAATTAAAGGCTAATATGATCATTCTAGAAACCATTGGGTATGATATAATATTCGGCATGGACTGGTTAGATGAAAATAATGTTATTATAAATTGCTGAGGCAGAAAGTTAATATTGCCAGGGTTAGGAGAACACTATTTAAGACTCAATAAAGTGTTATGTCAGGCCAGCAAAGGTGATGGACTGTATGGCTATACTTTCTGAGGAAGAATTTATGGGCTTAAGTGACAAAGAAACTAGAAATGAACTAGACAAGATTTTTGTTGTGAAAGAATTTCCAGAAGTATGCCCTCCTAAGTTTCTAGGTTTGCTTCCCTTAAAGGAGATAGAATCTAAAATCAAATTAACTCTAGGTGCTACTCCTATATCTATTGCACCCTACAAAATGGCTATTCTTGAGATGAATGAATTGAAGAAATTGTTAGATGAACTCCTTGAAAAAGGATTCATCAGGCCAAGTGTGTCTCCTTAGGTAACACCGGTGTTGTTTATGAAAAATAAAGATGGGACACTTAGGTTATGGATTGACTATAGTAACCTCAATGGCATGTCTGTAAAAAATAAGTATCCTTTTCCTAGAGTTGTGGACTTATTTGATCAACTTAAAGGAGCTATAGTCTTCTTAAAGATTGATCTCAAATTAGGATACCTCCAACTAAGTGTCAAGGAAGTAGATATTGCTAAGACTTCTTTTAGGAAAAAATATGGTCATTTTGAAAAATATGCCCTAGCTTTCTTTATGGATTTGATACAGAGGACATTCAAACCATATCCATACTACTTTATGATGATATTTATAGATAATATACTAGTGCATTCAAAGGATGAGAAGGAACATGAAAAACACTTAAGAGTAGTGCTAGATATGTTAAGAAAATGCCAATTATATGGCAAATTGAATAAATGCCATTTTTGGACATGCCAAATTGAATTTTTAGGCCATGTGTTAAATGGGTAGGGAATGGCTATAGATCCAATGAAGATTGAAGCTATCTTACAATGGAAGCAACCTCAAAATGTTAAAGAAATAAGAAGCTATTTAAGGTTAGCTAGCTATTATAGAAGATTTGTACCTAAATTTTTTGTAATGGCAGCTTCTTTAACCAAGTTGACAAAGAAAGGGCAGAAATTTGAATGGCTAGAGGGATGTGAGAAAAGCTTCCAAGAGCTTAAAGACAAACTTACCTCAACCCCTGTGCTAATCTTGCCTAATCCTAACAAACCCTTTGAGGTTTATACTTATGCATCTATTGTAGGGTTAGGGTGTGTGTTAATGCAAGAAAAGCAAGCTATAGCCTATGGTTCAAGACAACTGAGGCGACATAAGAAAAACTATCCAATGTTTGACTTAGAACTTGTAGCTGTGGTGTTTGCATTAAAATAGTGGAGACATTACCTATTAGATTATAAGTTCCAAATTTTTACTGACCACAAAAGCCTCAAGTTCCTTTTTACTCAAAAAGAGTTTAATATGAGACAAAGAAGATGGCTTGAATATGTTAAGGATTTTGATTGTACCATTGAGTGCACAGAAGGCAAATCAATAGAATGGCTGATGCCTTGAGCAGGAAGTATATAGGTGCCTTGAGACATTGGAAAGAAGAAGAACAAGGTGAGCTGAATAGCCTAAATTGTTTAGCTAACAAGTGGCTAGGATGGGAAAAAACTCAATTGAGAGTGGTAACTATTCAATCAACCTGGAAAAAAGAAATACTAAGGGCATAGTAGCAAGATGAAGAACTTGCTAGAATATCTGGTTTGAGGCATGGAAAACTATTTCAAAGGTTCCCTTATAGGCAAGGATTACTATATTTTCAAGATAAGATCTATGTACCCAAGGGATATGATTTAGGGGAATAAATTTTAAAGGAGGCTCATTATAGTAAATTGAGCATACATCTTGGAAACTTGAAGATGTATCAAGATTTGAAGAAACACTTTTGGTGGTCAAGTATGAAACAAGAGATTGGCACATTTGTATTTGAGTGTATTGTGTGCCAAGAAATAAAAGTGGAACATCAAAGACTAGGGGTAAACAAAAAATTTTGCCCATACCAAAAAGGAAATGGGGATCAATTTCCATGGATATCTTGGTAAGTGTGCCTATGACAAGAAGAAAACATGATACCATTTGGATGATTGTGGATAGAATTACAAAGTCAGCCCACTTCTTACCCATTAATCTCAGTCATCCATTGGATAGGCTAGAACAGCTGCATGTTAAAGAAATAGTGGAACTACATGGTATCCTAGATGATATAGTTTCAGACAGAGACCACCAAATTTGTATCAAAGTTTTGGAGGTCACTACATCATGCCTTGGGCACTCAACTAGAACTAAGTTCAGCTTATCATCCTCAAACAGATGGGTGAATAGAAAGGATCATACAAGTTCTTGATGATATGTTACAGTGCTGTGTTTTGGACTTTAAAGGAGAATATGATCAACTGTTACCCTTAATAGAGTCCTTCTATAGTAACAGCTATTACTTGGTGGTAAAAATGTCACCTTATGAAGCTTTATATGGAAGGAAGTGTATCATTCCTCATTGTTGGCAAGACCTTAAGGATAAAGTTGAAATAGGGGTAAAAGTGATTCATGAAACCACTGAAAAGATTAAAGTGATCTAAGAAAGGATCAAGGCTGCTAACAATCCAAGAACTATGAAAAATTTGCAAACATACCCAGAATTAAACTTAACCTTTTTCTTTGAACATAATTTCCTTGAGAAATATGATAGATTCCTGTGTCACAACATAGATTATAGGATCACAGGGTGAACAAAAACTAATTAACCACCATAAATGAAATGAAAATAAAAAATAAATAAATTGAATGAAAAGTTAATGCTTGGGTTGGTTCCCAGAAAGTGCTTGGTTTACCATCATCAGCTTGATGTTCTCCTTAATTAGTCATTGAGGTTCTTCCTTCCCTAACAACTTCACTTCCACTTGGCCATCCGACTTAGGATGAAAGGCTAGATTGAAAATACCTCTAGGATTTGGTGCGATATTCATTGGCAAAGCTCCTTGTGGCCTTTTAGAAAACATATTAGGAAGTTGACCCAACTAGGTCTCAAAATTCTGCTTGCTAGCCCTCATATTTTAGAACTCCGATTCTATTACAGTAATTGTAACATCACTACGAGTCATACACAAGAATTCCTGCAAGAAGAAGAGAAAAATCAATAAACTAAAAAGAAATAAAAATTTAAAGAAAAAAAATTGCAATAATATAAATGGCTAGATTAAGATACATTAATTTTTGAAGTGGCAAACTCAACAAATGTTCCCCAGCAACAATGTAAAAAACTTGGAGTGTTCATAGTTCACAAAATACCTTTTCCACTACATTAGTAAACAATATGGATGTGTAAAATCTCTCTATACTCAAACAAATATGTGAACTCATAAGCAAGTGCGCCTATTATCAAAGTTAACAATGGCAAGCACAAAGATCAGTTTTCCCTAGGAATGAAGGTTGTCTACGGTACACAATATCCTCCTGTATCTAACCGGAAATTAATGAGGAATTGTTAACTAACAATTATGAATTAACTAAACTAAACTAGTGCAGTAAAATGAACTACTAATTATTGGTAGGCGGTGGAAAACAATTAAAATAATCAACGATTAGAAACCACATACTTGGAATTGAATTCCATAAAACTTCCCTTATGTTGCTTTTCCTTTGGGTTAACAGGATTGTGATTAACTTGGACCGTAAAGTCTTACCTAATGTAGATTAGCTCCCTATTATTCCCATTACACTAACCTTATTCTTATGTCAATAATAGGGTGTCTGGGCCTACTGTACTTCCCAAGAATGCTTTACAAGTCCTAGAACTCACTACTAGGGTTCAACCTAGTCTGAAGGTGTTCTATCGTACCTATTACTCATGGTTACGATAATAACCCATTTATCTAACAATGCTCCATAACAAACATACCAGATACTACCTAACACATGTTCAGCATCCAACATTGAATTAATAGGCTAGTTACTATTGAACAACGCAACAAAGCAGACTGGATAAATCATAAGAAAAACATGTAATCATATTAAACCAAAAATAATTTTATTCACAAAAACATCCTAGAGTTCATCTACTTTAAGCATGAGCAGAAACGTTTAGCTCATTATGCCAAAGCATCAACCCGAAGAATAAAAAGAAAAGTAAGAAAAGAATGATCCATGAATGAATTTATTCTTCTCCAAGAAACCTTCAATCTGGTGCTCATAAAATGGTGTTGATCATCAGAATTGCCTTTGGTAGCCTTCCTCCATCAAGAAATTTGCTTTTTTCTATCAATCTCCTCCCCATTATTTTTCTCCACTTTTTTTTTTTAAATAACTCAAGAAACCCTAAAATTTAGGCAAACAAGCGCTGGTACATGGCCATGTTACGCCTATGGAACTTAAAATGTCACTTATTGGAACATAGTTTGGAACATGGTCGTGTAAGCTCTAAAACTTCACCAAAACTTGCAATTCAGGTTCAAAACTTCACCAAAATCCTTCCTGAATCACACGAAGCTGAAATATAACCTAAAAACAAAATCTAAGCTAATGAAGCACCATATTTGAGTAAAAATACATCAAAATAGAAGTAAATGCAAGGGAAAAACATATATAAAACATAAGTAAATATGAGCCTATCATGAATCAAGTGTTTGTGTTTAGTATATTGTTCAAAACATGCTAGAGTTATAAGTTCTTATGTTTGGAATGGTGGTAAGATTGATTGATGGGATTATGGATAATTGTTGAATAAAAAAGAATAGATTTGAAATAAGTTTCTACTATGCTATTTCTTAGTATTAATGTAGGCTAGGATATTCTTCTAAGGCAAGAGTAGATCATAGCTAGAAAAGATCCTAGAAGCATAAGTTTGATCAAATATCACCTTAGACTATGTTAAGAAATGTCTTGGGTATAGACAATGCTCTTATAATCTACATTTGCTGCAAAGTGTAGCAACACATGAAGAGGATTGCTTGAAAAAGAAAAAATAATATGAAATCAAAATTTTAATTAATTGCCTATTTCTATGGTTTTGTGGTATGAGTTGTGCATAATGAGCTTCGACATAGTGTGGTTTTTACCTTGGATGAAAATTGATGTTGTTACTGAGCTTCAAGAGATATGGATTGTTAGCTTGATAATGAATGTTCCCATTAGCTCGTTTTGTTTACAAAATGTTATATAGAAAGTGTTGCATGCTCGGGAGTCTTGTTAATTTCTCAATATTTTTAAAGTCTCAATCCTCTCCTATGTCTTTGTTTGCTTGAGAGTATGTTCCTATTTTAATTTTTTTTTTAGATATTCTTCTTATGTTTTTTTTAGGACAAGCAAAAATTCAACTGTGGGGGAAAATTTTAATGCGTTCATATTTATACATGTTTTTTATATGCTTTTTCCTGATATTTGCTTGTCTTTTGAAGTATTTTTTGCAGTAATTGGTGCTTAATTGATTCATATTTTTTTTAGGATTTATTTCATCTCTATTTGGTTTAGGAAGGAATTTGTATGTGTTTTGGAGCTGAATTGCAAGTTTTGGTAGAAATTGGAGTAACCACAGCTTCATAAATGCCCATGTTAGGGCTAAATAGGCTATTGCTACCCTGTTACAAGTTCATGTTCATTGTCATGCCCATGATCTAGACTACATGATTAAATGTTCATGATTTTTATGTTCCAGGGCTAAAACATGGCCTTGAAGATAGCTATATTTGAAATTGTGTTTGCTTGGTGTTAGGGTTTTCTTAAGTTATTTATGTAGATTAAAAAAAAAAAAGAGAGAAAAGGGAGGAGGAAGATACACAGAAAATAGGTTGAGTTTTCACAGTAGAAGGCTAAGAGAGGTAGATCAAATGATCAACACTAATCAATTCACATCAAGTCAAGGATTTCTCGGAGGGGTAGAATTTAGAGGTGGAGTCTTTGATTCTTTGTTTCTCTTTGTTCCCATTTTGTTTTCCTTATGGCATGATGAACTAATTTTTCTGCTTATGTGATGACAAACCACATAGGAACAGCCACAAGAATACTTCAAGCTTTAAGAATCAATAAGAAACAATGTAGAATTGGAAGACTTGATTCACAAAGACCACACAGTTCTTTGAGCAGCAAGTAAAGTTCATGCAGAACTAATGAGGGAACAAATCTCCAGCAATTGTATTAAAATTTCATAGCTCTAATTGTGCAAGTAAAAATTTGACTCCTTTAATATAGGATACAAGCCATGTAATTCCATTCTCATAGAAAAGAAAGACAACAAACCCAATATAAGGCTAGAACTCCTAATTCAACTAGAACACTCACAAAACACCCATAATACTAGAAATATGTCTAGATTTAGCCATAAACTTAAAAATCAGACATAAAATTCAACCTAAATAAATAACTATGCTAAATTACACATGTTCACACTAGCTCAAGCTCTAGTGACCAAATATGTTAACTTAAAGGTCTGTCAGGCTAAGCTACTCCTTTGTTTAACTCATGAGAACTCAACATGATGCACCTAGGCTAGCTGGAGTGCGACAATGAGCCCAATAGAGTGTGGGCTAGGTTCTTGGCTTCTTGAAGCATGCTCATGTCCCGGGGTGAGCATGCGGTCCAAGGTGTATGCATTATAGGTGTATGTATGCTTCATGGGTGCATGTAGACTTTGAGGCTCTGAAAATGTGCACCATGATTTCCCTTGCTTCCTTGATATGTGAAGTGATGCTCCAAATGTTCTATTATTAAGTTCCACATGTGTAGCAATGAATATTGAATGTTCAAGAGCTCCAGGGTTGTAAACTAGTTCGATCTTGGGCATTGTAGTTTGAGCATAGGTATGAAAGCTCCATGTAGCCTCTTTAATGCACCTTTGTGTAGGTTGGGTGCCCTTCCATGGTGGCTTGGGTATGGGTTGGCCTTGTACAACACCTTCTGACTTTGTTGTGTCAAGATAAGCCTTCTTGACTCCTTCAAGTGACAATTCTCCAAGACTTTATGGCTTTGATCTCCAAAAGATCTTTGAATGTTCTAATTTGAGCTCTTTAGCTTTAGCCTCCTCAAAAAACTACTAGAATGTGCATGTCATTGCGCTAGATGTTTTCATTATCATGCTTACAGCAGATGAACCCTAGGATGATATTGTGATTTTGATTACATTTGGTTTAATATAATTATGGTTTTCTTACAATCTATCCAATGTGCTTTGTTGCATTGATTAATAGTGGCTATCCTATTATTTCAACATTGGATGATGAACAAATGCAGGTAGTATATGGAATTTTTATTGTAGATTTCCATTGGGCAGAAGGGATATTGTTGGGTCAGCACTACTATACTAGCATAATACCCTTGTACTAGCTTGAAAGCTAGTAGTTGGGTTATAGAACTAGCAATGCATTCTTAAGAAACATTGTAGGACTAGATAGTACTCCACGGCTAAGTTAATCATATACCTGTTAAACGAAAGTAAGAGTGATGCATTGAATTTCTCAGGGGATTCATATATATGCATGACATATCTTGATCGTTGATTGTTTGATCATTTTGTGCTACCAGTAGCTAGTATTGCTTATTTCTTTTTCTACATTAGTTAGTTTGGTTTAATTCTTAGTTAGTAGCTAAACAGCCATCTTAATTGTCCGTTAGATAATAGAGACATATTGAGTATGGTAGACAACTATGTTTCATCAAATAAGTTTTTTTGATACTTGCCACTACTCTACTTGAATGATAGATACACTTGTTTGTAAGTTCACACATTTATGAGTATAAAGTGATTTGACACATCCATAATAAAAATTGAATTAATTTGGTGGCAAGAATTATGAACTAAACAACACATCAAATTACAAATGGCAATCATCATTAAGGATTAAATGAAGCAGAGTAGATATAGTTAAGAATTTTGATGCTTATTCTACATTAGCTAATCTAGTTGAACCTTTAAAAAGGGAATTCCAAAATTTTCTTCCACTAAGAAGCAACCTGCATAGATGCATTGTTTTTCTTTTTTTTGTTAAGAAGGCCATTCAAGTCATGATTGTCAGATGTATAGTTGGATGAACAAAATTGAATAGGTGAATTTTATTAGGAACTCATCAAGGCCATAGAACAATCCATTCAACAATACCTATAATCCAGGATGGAGAAACCATCCAAATTTTTCTTGGAGTAATTAGAGCAACAAGAATAGCCTAGTTTTTAGCCTATACCATAAATGGAAAGAAGGTCAACCGTAGAAGAATTGATACAAAGTTCACGCAACATTTTGATGCTCAAATTGATGCAACTAAATCAAAATTGAGAAACATTAGAGAAAGTATACAAAATTTTGAGACTCTATTAAGCCAATTGGCCATGATGCTTTCAAAAAGGGCATAAGGTGCTCTACTGACCAATACTAAGCCAAATCCGAATGGTCCTTACAATTCAACTTGCTGTTAGAAGGCAGACAATCATACAGATGTCAAGGTGTTTGAGTGGAAGGAAGATTCACCTGGATTCACCATGGAGGATGTTTAGCTGATGATGTTAAACTAAACACTTCTTGGGAGTAACCCAAGCAATAAAATTTCTCTAACCCTTATTATTCTAATTAGCTTTTATTTTCTTGTTCTAAATTTTTTATTAGTAGTTTGAATGTTTTAGATTGTCCTTAATTGCATGCTATGTGCCTTTATGCGGGAGAATAGGGTCATTTAGGAAGAAAATTTCATGAAAAAGCAGAGAAAATGCCTTTTTCATGTTCAGGTAAGTTTTATTTAATTTTTTTTTAAGTTTTAGACCTTGAACACGGTCTTGTACACACCCATGTTCATGGCCATGTTAAGGTGTGAGTGCAAGAAAAACAAATTTTCTAAGAATTTTTTAAATTTTGCTCCATTAGGCCAAACATGGCCTTGTTCATGACAATATTCATAACTGTGTTTGGTTAAAGTTAAAATTCCTAGAGAAGAAAGATATCTAGAGCCACACCCATAATTTACAATCTATTCATATGACACAGCTATAACTATGCCCATCATCATGAACATGTTATCTTTCGATCTTCCAAAGTTTTAAATTCCAGATTTTAAACACGGCCCTTTGCGTGGTGATGTTTTAAAATGTGTTTCCCCTTCATGGCCATGTTTTGACCCATCTAAGTCTTCTGATGTGAAAATTTTTAAGTTTCAGATTTTAAACACGATTCATATCATGGTAGTCTTAAGTGTGTCCATCAAACATGGCTAATCTAATGCCCATATTTTAACCCATGTTTTAACTCTGTGTTTTAAAAATTTTGGTTTCTACACATTGAACAAGGCTTGTGCCATGGCCATGTAATAAGGCATGTTCAATAAATTTTAATGAACATGATGATGAACACACTTGTGTTTCATTGCTGTGTATATATAAAGGTGGTCATGAAAATTCTGTGGCAACTTTATACTCTTCACATGGAACTCACCCATTCTTCTTCCCTAAGGCCCTAAAGTTTAGCCCTAGAGTCCTTAGGTTATAGGGAAGGTTTTGCTTCCTTAGAAGACTCTATTAGCGACCTAGATAGTCAATTTTAATCTCTCTTTCTTCAGTTTCCTCTATACGAAGGCAACTTCTTCTCTCTAGCTTTATTTCAATTTTATGGATGATTTGGTTAATTTCTTTCAAAGGGTTTGAGTTATTTAATGTATTTGATCGATTTTTTACTCCCATTGAGATTGGCTTTGAGTTTGTGGCATGATTTTTTAATGCGGATGAATTTGGGTAATTATGCATTAGTAGTTGAAGAGCTGGGATACAAATGCTTATGGAATTAATGAATTGATTACTATTTCTTGATGTTTTCATGCAATTGGATGATGCTAATTTATTGTTGTGGGTTTATGCTTTTAGTTTTAATTTTTTGTCATTGTGAATTGGATTGAATTTTGAATGCTTTAGGACTTGTACTCTTTTGGTGTATTAGTGGATTAGGTTTCTTGTGCAAAAAGAAAAAGCATTGAAATGAGTTGAATTCATTTTGTTTCCTTGATTTTTTATGTATTCATTCTTGGATATTAAGCCTGATCACCTTAGTACCTAGTTTCAATTGGATGCTGTTATTCAGGGAATTCTAAGTTTATTTCTTTTAGAGCTCTAGTTCTTGTGATTATTATTAAATATTATTATTGGATTTTATAATTTTGTCGCATTGGAAAATATCTTCTACCATTTTCAAGATGATGAAGCACTAGCTAAAGCTTTCTACTCATACTAAATGAGCAGCCAAGAAGCTGAAGAACACCTCTGTTGCTCTCCTTGATTTCAAAAAGGACTTCCAAATTGAAAGGTTTGATAAGCTTATAGAGAAGCCTCTGATTGCTAGCAGGAACATCGACTGGGATACCTTTACCTAGTTGACCATGCTAAGAGAAGTGTAAGAGTTAGTGGATTTTGATGGGTGGTTATCAGTTTTTGACTGGCAGGAGTCACTATACAATGATATCACTATTCAGTTCTTGAGTGCACTGGAGTTTGACACCATGAACATTGGTTGGACCAAAGGTGATGGAGTAAGATTCAAGTTAGGCGAGATGAGCTATACTGTGAGTATTGATGAGTTTAGATGGGGGTACGACTTCTACTCTTAGGATTGGTTCAACACAGTAGCACTCCCTCATCTACCAATTTCTGGAGGTAGATCGCCAATAATGAAAGTATTTACTAGCCTAAGGTGTCATAGGCCTCCAAGTTGAGATATTTTGTAGTGTACAATGTTCACTATTTGCCTACATATTCCTTTTCTAGATGAGGGGAGAGAACCAAGGTGGTGACCAGGAAAGACCTATTCCATCTTCAGTGCATGATTGGAGACTCCATTGCCACCTTGGTCATGTTTTTACCTGGTGGCTTTAAGATATTGCCTGCAAGGCCAACATAAGGGTCATTTATGCTAGATGATTTATTACTAGGTTGGTGAAGAACCTAGGTCCCATTTCGTAGGTGATGTGCCTCATAGAGTCACTTCAGCTAGATAAAGTCAACTTGGAATCACTAAGGTCTATTATGACGTTGAAGAACCTTTATCTCCGGTGTCTAATTTTTCCTTGTACTTAAGACCTAGTAGGAGATTTAGGCTGAGTAGTAGGTCACCATGAAGACCCCCGCTACCCTTACTTTTGCTAATGCTACCACCCTGTCCTTCACAATGCTCATTCAGTGCTAGAAGGTGATTTTGGAGAGGCTCGAGTTCATGACTAGCTGAGCTATCTAGTTGATGTTGATAGCCACCTTTTTTCTATTGAGGTGCAATTTATGAGTTTGAAAAAGGTTGTGTGATTACATTTCACATGTCCTAGAGCTGCTGGATCTTCTGGTTACATTCTTCCATCATTCCAATAGTAGGGCAATGTTTTGATGATCTTTTTTAGGTTTTCTCTAGCATGGATGGCTAGGTGTGGGGAGATGAGACCGAGAGAGTAAGAGAGAATGTAGATAAGAGAGCTTCAGTTGAAGGAGCCACTGTTGAGAGAATTATCAGTACTATTGAGGCAAGAGTTGAGAAAAAGGAAAATGTTGTGGAGGAGGAGACCACTTCAAAAGTGCCTAATGATGATCTGATGATTATGGAACAAACAACGTAGGTTAGAAGTACGGAAGGTCTCAAGGCATCGACACCGATAATGACTGTTTCGGGTATTGCATCCAATCCTCCCATTACTGAATCACCTCCAACAGGAGATGGTTCATGGATTTCAAGGCTTTCATTTTTCATTTATTTATGTTTATGATTCTATTCATACTATTTGCTTTCATTTTCATTATTTTTATTTTTTGGATATGATTATTATTTTTATTATTAGAACTTTAGCTGTTCCAACCCTCCTAGCGGCAAGCTCGACTAAGGGAGGTAAAGTAAATTAAATCCTAGTCTAGAACCTTATTTTTTAAGTTTACATAACAAGATTAAATGAATTTCTTAAGGTTTACTAAGTTTCGAGGAGTTTATGACACCAAAGGAGGTGAGGGGCAAAATCATAATTTTGCATCTCAAGGTGTTGGGCTGAGTCTCGAGAGTCAAAAATGTTTTTAAAACCTATCCTAGTTTAAAACCCAAAAATTAGCCTAAGTATAAGAGATTTAACCAAATTTGACTTAGGGTTACTATTTGGGGAAGGGGGCTTTTTGTCACTTTGTAAACAGATTAGTGGCATATTGTTTTAAAGGTTTTAACTTGCAAGAGAAGGGGTAGAGGCTGGCATTTTTCCACTCCCAAACCCGAGTTCCTCCTTGCCCTCACCATTTCTCCTTTATTTCTTGGCCAAAATCAAAGTTTCTTGGTTGAATTTAAAGGCCTAAGGGTATACAAGCCTTGGGTAGCTCATTTCAAGCTTGGTTTGTTGTTTTTCATGTTTTTCCAACTAGGGTTGCATTTGCTCATGACATAACCAAGATTTGTTGTTGATTTCTTGTTTATTTGATGTTTTGTGGCATCGGTTTTACTTCGTTGGTGTTAATTTGGTGTCTTTGCCTTGGTTTACTTGAATGTTAGGTAGAACCTTGTGGAAATTTTTTCTTGGTGAAGGGTAGCTTAATTCTTGATTGTGGGTTGAAATCAAGGTAAGGGATTTAGAGTTAAAATTTTAATTGATGCTATTAGAATGTTGTTGCTTGTTGGAATCAAGTAATTTTGGCAATGGCATTGATTAGTGGACAGGTTTGCTCATGGTGGACTAGGTAATTGATTGAGCTTAGCATGATGTTTTAATGTATCATAGTTGCATTTGTAATGGTGCGTTATGGCCTATGTAACATGTTTTACAAGTATGAGGAGTTGGAAGCCATTCCAAGCATGTTTGGTATGCTTGGGAGGCCTTCCAATGTGCATATAGCAAAACTTGGAATTTTCTTAGCACAAAGGAGTTGGCAATGCATTAGAAAGGTTGAAGACATGTTGCCAAGACCTTGTGACATGACTAGGGGACTATATACTGTGGTGATGTGTTGCCATAGTTATGTTGGCCAAAATAATTAACCTTTTCTAAAGAGTTCAAAATGGGTGCTTAGGGTACCTACGGGTCGATGTGTAATGGTGGTACCCCAAGACTTCCAAAGCTCCTTCAGGACCAAGGAGTTTTCTTGAGTTTTGTGGTTACTAATTCAATAAGCAAGGAAACTAGGTTTTAAAGGGCCACATGTAGTGCCGTTTGGTCGGGTGTGAGGTTTAGTACCATCTAGGGTTTAGATGTACCCACAAGTATGAGGTTCTAGTGTGGAGACCTTAGTACACCTAGTTTGTTCCTTGGAACGTAGTTGAATTTGGTCTAACCATATTGCCCCTAGACAGCATAATGGTGGTTCAACTAGTCAAGAACTTCACTAGTAAGGCTAGTAAGCATTGCTTGTTAGTAGACAAGGCTTTGCTTTATAGTTAAGGATGAGGTAGATGACATGTCCTAAGGGACTGAAAGTATGCACATAGGTTAGCCTTAGTTGTATGAGCTCACAACAGATTACATATGTTTATATATGTGTTGTCCATAGTATTTTTCCTTGCAGGTGAAGGTCCCTTACTGAGAATTCTCAAATTCTCACTCCCTAGTTTATATTGTGTAGATTCTTATGCTTTTAAGCTCGATAACCATTGATAGTTGTCGAGGTCATTTTTGATGCAGGTACTTTGTTGTGAGAATCTTTGTGATTCTAGTTTTTATAGTTGCTTGTTAGTTAAGTCAAAGATCTAACTATAGCTTTATTGGCCACAGTAGCTAGTAGAGCATGTGGAGGGCTTTGGGGCTTGCCACCAAGATTGCATCTGAGGTGGGAGTTAGATGAAGAGATGTTAGTAAGATAGCCTTGTGTACATTGCATACACTAAATACCTCCTTTATTTCTAGATAAAGTAAAAGGCTCCAGGCTTATTCTTGAGTGAGGAGCATTAGTCTTCTTTAATTGAATGCGCTCACATGGTTATTATGTGTAGTTATGATAATGCAAATGATAGATTTATCATGCTTTGGCGGTTTTAACTTTGGTTTCCATGGAAAAGGCCTATGCAATGTGAATGTTTTATGGTTTTCCATTTACTCAAGTCAAGGCAAAAGTGCATGCATGCTTGCATTTCTTGGTTAATTAACTAGTGCCATGAAATTTTAATAAGGGTGCACATAAATGACTAGCCAATTGCAACCAACGTGAGACTTATTCTCACAAGTTTCCTAGGCGAAGCCAAGAGGGGCCACGTCATTAGTTGCCACTAGCTTGATTTTTTTTCTTTAGCTGTTATGTTTTAGATTTATATCATTATTTTGTTTAAATGATTGTCTTTTTCTTTTCTTGAAAGCTTTTCATTATTGAACCTGAGGCTACACAATTTTTTTGGATCTTATGGAATGACAAGCTTAAGCAACAAGCAACCAATTTTTTCAAGGTGGCATTTGTTTCTAGTGCCTTTCTCTTTCTTGCTTTGTGTTTCCATGATTGTATATTATGGGCAATATAGATCTTAAGTGTAAGGGAGTGGGTAGCTTAGGTGCTGAGTCTTTTTTTAATTCTAGTTATTTTTTTTGAATTTTTAATTTTTTTTTAATTTTTTAGTAAAATCATTTTTGTCAATCAAACTATTGAGCATGAGTTTATTGAAGAAAAGTGGTTGTTAATTTATTGGCTTGAGTTCTTAAATTGAATATCAAGAAAGTATTCTTGAGATCTTTCACTTTCAAGCTAGTGGAAGATGGTCATTAGAAACTATTATTTTTTCATCAAATTTTTGTTTTTAGTACATTGTTCAAAACATGTGAATTTGTAAGCTCTTATGTTTGAGAATTATGGTAAGATTGGTTGATGGAATTTTGGATAATTGTTGAACAACATATAAAAGAAATGGTATAAAACAAAGTATCTACTTCATTGTTTCTTAGTCTTAAAGTAGGTTGGGGTCTATTCCTAAGTTAAGAGTCAACATAAGAGCTAGAGGCATGAGTATGATCAAATATCACTACTGATTGTGGTGAGAAATAGCTTTAACATAAACAGTGTTCCAATAGTATACACTTGTTGCAAAGTTTAGCAACACATGAAAAGGAATGCTTAAAAGAAGAAATATGAATAAAAAGTTCTATAAATTGCCTATTTCCATGGTTTTGTGGCATGAATGGTTGTTGCATAATTAGCTTTGATTTTGTGTGGTTTGTGCTTTTTACTTTGCGTGAAAATTTGATGGTTCTTAAGCTTCAAGAGATATGGGCTACTAGCTTGAGAATGAATTATTCCTATTAACCTATTTTGTTTTAAAGGTGTTAGATTGAAAGTGTTGCATGCTTGTGTTGACACCCAATTTCGTCCGACCATTAAACATTAAAATTACACAAAAAAATAACAAAAAATAATAATAATAATAAAATATATATATAACAAAATAATAATAATAATAATCCCTCCGTCTCATAAAACCTGTCCTCTTTGATAATGCACGCAAATTAAAACTTATCTACTTTTTACTTCTTTCTTTTAATATAAAACTATTAGTTTATTTATTTTTATATAAAGTACATGTACTTATCTACTTTTTAATGGGCCCTACGTACTTTCACTCTTTAACTTTCTCAACTTTCTCTCCTTTCAATAAATGATATATATATATAATGATAAAAAAGTTACCTTATTTGGAAAGATAGAAAAGTGACAACTATTTTGAAACTGTCAAAAAAGGAATAGAGGCCAACTATTGTGAAACGGAGGGAGTAATTATAATTAGTTTAGGAGGCATTTTTGTTTTATAGGGTTAGTTTTGAAATAATATGTATATATATATATATATATTATATACTATATTATATATGTGTCTGTAAGATATAAAAAGAAAAATTCTAAAAAAATTGACAAAAATGAAAAGTTTGGGGTGACAATGACAAAAATGAGAAGTTTGGGAAGAATCTGACGAAATCTGGAAGTTCTAGGGAAAATTTTGGTGATTATTCGCAAGGTTTGGGCCTAGCCGACAGAAAAGACAAATTTGACTCAATCAGAAGCTTCAGGAACATATCAGAAGTCAAAGAGACGTAAAGGACTAAAACTGTCATTTTACCAAATTAAGAGATAAGTCTGTTTTTAATTAAATTTTAAATTATTTTTAATAATAGAAATTAAAGCCTCCTTCCCCTATAAATAGGGGTCCAAATCTGTGAAGAAAAAAAAAAAGAGAGCAAGACTTGAGCTCTTTTTTAAAAAAAGAAAAACTGTAGCTTTAGTCCCTGGTTCTCTTTTTTCACCCAGAAAAAAATCCTAAACTTCTATTCCTGCTCCCTATTGCCAACGTTTCTAAGCCAAAACCACTTTTTCGTCAATCCTTTCGCTGTTGTCCTCACACCAGCCACCATCCTCACCCTCCCTGAAACAGCTCTAGCCACCGCCGCTAAGCCCAGCCATCCGATTGCGCTATTATTGCCGGAAAACGAAGAAAAAGCAAAGAAAACTGTTTCACCTACCAGATTTGAATTTTTTTCCTTTTGGGTATAACTCTCTTTTAACCTTTCATCTTTTCATTTTTTTTATTCAAGTCATTAACCTTTTTTTTTTGCAGAACTAACAATAATCTTTTGTGTACTTTGTTTATTTTATTTTATTTTATTTTATTTTTTTTATGGAAAGTTGTACCTCCTACTTTTACGTGGATGGCCAAAAGCCACACATTTTTATTTTTTTTATGGAAGGTTGTACCTCCTACTTTTCATTTTTGTCTATATAAGTCACTAACCTTTTTATTATTTTTGTGGATATGTCATTAACATCTAACTTTTGGTGTTTATTTTTTCTGTTATTCTTTTTTTATGGAAGGTTGTACCTCCTACTTTTATGTGGATGGCCAAAAGCCCCACACTTTTATTTTTTTATGGAAGGTTGTACCTCCTACTTTTCATTTTTGTCTATATAAGTCATTAACCTTTTTATTATTTCTGTGGATATGTCATTAACATCTAACTTTTGGTGTTTATTTTTTTTGTTATTCTTTTTATGGAAGGTTGTACCTCCTACTTTTCATTGTGTTTATATAAGTCACT